>JAYJKW010000087.1:0-102072 GCA_035084275.1 Hydrolagus colliei
TAGGTGTGCGCTCAGTGCTTTAGGTGGGCGCTTAGAGCTGTAGATGGGCGCTTAGGGCTGTGGTTGGGCGCCTAGGGCTGTAGGTGGGCGCTTTGGGCTGTATGTGGGCGCTTATTGCTCTAGGTGTGCGCTGAGGGCTGTAGGTGGGCGCTTCGGGCTGTAGATGGGCGCTTAGGGCTGTAGTTGGGCGCCTAGGGCTGTAGCTGGGCGCTTAGGGCTGTAGGTGTGCGCTTAGGGCTGTAGGTGGGCCGTTAGGGCTGTAGGTGGGCTGTTAGGGCTGTAGGTGGTCGCTTAGGCGTGTAGGTGGGCGCTTAGGGCTGTAGGTGGGCCTTTATGGCTGTAGATGCGCGCTTAGGGCTGTAGGTGGGCGCGTAGGGCAGTGGGTGGGCGCTTAGGGCTGTAGGTGGGCGCATAGGGCAGTGGGTGGGCGCTTAGGGCTGTAGGTGGGCGCTTAGGGCTGTAGGTGGCCGCTCATTGCTGTAGGTGGGCGCTCAGTGCTGTAGGTGGGCGCTTAGGGCTGTAGATGGGCGCTTAGGGCTGTAGGTGGGCGCTTAGGGCTGTAGTTGGGCGCCTAGGGCTGTAGGTGGGCACTTAGGGCTGTATGTGGGTGCTTAGGGCTGTAGGTGGCCGCTCATTGCTGTAGGTGGGCGCTCAGTGCTGTAGGTGGGCGCTTAGGGCTGTAGATGGGCGCTTAGGGCTGTAGGTGGGCGCTCAGGGCTGTAGGTGGGCGCTTAGGGCTGTAGGTGGGCGCTTAGGGTTGTAGGTGGGCGCCTATGGCAGTGGCTGGTCGCTTAGGGCTGTAGATGGGCGTTTAGGGCTGTAGGTGTGCGCTCAGTGCTTTAGGTGGGCGCTTAGGGCTGTAGATGGGTGCTTAGGGCTGTAGTTGGGCGCTTAGGGCTGTAGGTGGGCGCTTAGGGCTGTAGGTGGGCGCTTAGGGCTGTAGGTGGGCGCTTAGGGCTGTAGGTGGGCGCTTAGGGCTGTAGGTTGTCGCTTAGGGATGTACGTGGGCGCGTAGGGCAGTGGGTGGGCGCTCAGGGCTGCAGGTGGGCGCTTAGGGCTGTAGGTGGGCGCTTCGGGCTGTAGATGGGCGCTTATGGCTGTGGTTGGGCGCCTAGGGCTGTAGGTGGGCGCTTTGGGCTGTATGTGGGCGCTTATGGCTGTAGGTGTGCGCTTAGGGCAGTAGATGGTCGCTTAGATCTTTAGTTGGTCGCTTAGGGCTATAGGTGGGCGCTCAGGGCTGTAGGTGGGCGTTTAGGGCTGTAGGTGGGCGATTAGGGCTGTAGGTGGGCCGTTAGGGATGTAGGTGGGCGCTTAGGGCTGTAGGTAGGCGCTTAGGGCTGTAGGTGGGCGCTTAGGTCTGTAGGTGGGCCCTTATGGCTGTAGATGGGCGCGTAGGGCTGTAGGTGGGCGCGTAGGGCAGTGGGTGGGCGCTTAGGTCTGTTGGTGGGCGCTTAGGGCTGTGGGTGGGCGCTTAGGGCTGTGGGTGGGCGCTTAGGGCTGTAGTTGGGCGCCTAGGGCTGTAGGTGGTCGCTTAGGGCTGTATGTGGGCGCTTGTGGCTGTAGGTGGGCGCTCAGGGCTGTAGGTGTGTGCTCAGGGCTGTAGTTGGGCCGTTAGGGCTGTAGGTGGGCCCTTAGGGCTGTAGGTGGGCGCTTAAAGCTGTAGATGGGCGCTTAGGGCTGGAGGTATGCGCTTAGGGCTGTAGGTGGGCGCGTATGGCAGTGGCTGGTAGCTCAGTGCTGTAGGTGGGCGCTTAGGGCAGTAGATGGGCGCTTAGGGCTGTGGGTGGGCGCTTAGGGCTGTAGTTGGGCGCTCAGGGCTGTAGGTGGGCCGTTAGGGCAGTGGGTGGGCGCTTAGGGCTGTGGGTGGGCGCTTAGGGCTTTAGGTGGTCGCTTAGGGCTGTAGGTGGGTGCTCAGTGCTGTAGTTGGGCGCTCAGTGCTGTAGGTGGGCGATTCGGGCTGTAGTTGGGCGCCTAGGGCTGTAGGTGGGCGCTTTGGGCTGTAGGTGGGCGCTCAGGTCTGTAGGCGGGCGCTCAGTGCTGTAGGTGGGCGCTCAGGTCTGTAGGAGTGCGCTTAGTGCTGTCGGTGGGCGCTTAGGGCTGTAGGTGGGCGCTTAGCGCTGTAGGTGGACGCGTAGGGCTGTAGGTGGGCGCATAGGGCTGTAGATGGGCGCTTAGGGCTGTAGGTGGGCGCTGAGGGCTGTAGGTGGGCGCTTAGGGCTGTGGATGGGCGCTTCGGGCTGTAGTTGGGCGCCTAGGGCTGTACGAGGGCGCTCAGACGTGTAGGTGGGCGATTAGGGCAGTAGGTGGGCGCTTAGGGCTGTAGGTGGACGCTTAAGGCTGTCGGTGTGCGCTCAGGGCTGTATGTGGGAGCTCAGGGCTGTAGGTGGGCCTGTAGGGCTGTAGGTGGGCGTTTAGGGCTGTAGGTGGGCCGTTAGGGCTGTAGGTAGGCGCCGAGGGCTGTAGGTGGGCGCTCAGGTCTGTAGGAGTGCGCTTAGTGCTGTCGGTGGGCGCTTAGGGCTGTAGGTGGGCGCTTAGGGCTGTAGGTGGACGCTTAGGGCTGTAGGTGGGCGCATAGGACTGTAGATGGGCGCTTAGGGCTGTAGGTGGGCGCTGAGGGCTGTAGGTGGGCGCTTAGGGCTGTAGGTGGGCGCTGAGGGCTATAGGTGGGCGCCTAGGGCTGTAGGTGGGCGGTTAGGGCTGTAGGTGGACGCTCATTGCTGTAGGTGGGCGCTCAGTGCTGTAGGTGGGCGCCTAGGGATGTAGGTGGGCGCTTAGGGCTGTATGTGGGCGCTTATGGCTGTAGGTGGGCGCTAAGGGCTGTAGGTCGGCCGTTACGGCTGTAGGTGGGCGCTTAGGGCTGTAGGTGGGCGCTTACGGCTGTAGATGGGCGCTTAGGGCTGTAGGTGGGCGCTTAGGGCTGTAGGTGGGCGCGTATGGCAGTGGCTGGTCGCTTAGGGCTGTAGATGGGCGTTTTGGGCTGTAGGTATCCGCTTAGTGCTTTAGGTGGGCGCTTAGGGCTGTAGGTGGGTGCTTAGAGCTGTAGTTGGGCGCTTAGGGCTGTAGGTGGGCGCTTAGGGCTGTAGATGGGCGCTTAGGCCTGTAGGTGGTCGCTTAGGGCTGTACGTGGGCTCGTAGAGCAGTGGGTGGGCGCTTAGGGCTGTAGGTGGGCGCGTATGGAAGTGGCTGGTCACTTAGGGCTGTAGATGGGCGTTTAGGGCTGTAGGTGTGCACTCAGTGCTTTAGGTGGGCGCTTAGGGCTGTAGGTGGGCGCTGAGGGCTGTAGGTGGGCGCTTAGGGCTGTAGATGGGCGCTTCGGGCTGTAGTTGGGCGCCTAGGGCTGTACGAGGGCGCTCAGACGTGTAGGTGGGCGATTAGGGCAGTAGGTGGGCGCTTAGGGCTGTAGGTGGACGCTTAAGGCTGTCGGTGTGCGCTCAGGGCTGTAGGTGGGCGCTGAGGGCTGTATGTGGGAGCTCAGGGCTGTAGGTGGGCCTGTAGGGCTGTAGGTGGGCGTTTAGGGCTGTAGGTGGGCCGTTAGGGCTGTAGGTAGGCGCCGAGGGCTGTAGGTGGGCGCTCAGGTCTGTAGGAGTGCGCTTAGTGCTGTCGGTGGGCGCTTAGGGCTGTAGGTGGGCGCTTAGGGCTGTAGGTGGACGCTTAGGGCTGTAGGTGGGCGCATAGGACTGTAGATGGGCGCTTAGGGCTGTAGGTGGGCGCTGAGGGCTGTACGTGGGCGCTTAGGGCTGTAGGTGGGCGCTGAGGGCTATAGGTGGGCGCCTAGGGCTGTAGGTGGGCGGTTAGGGCTGTAGGTGGACGCTCATTGCTGTAGTTGGGCGCTCAGTGCTGTAGGTGGGCGCCTAGGGATGTAGGTGGGCGCTTAGGGCTGTATGTGGGCGCTTATGGCTGTAGGTGGGCGCTAAGGGCTGTAGGTCGGCCGTTAGGGCTGTAGGTGGGCGCTTAGGGCTGTAGGTGGGCGCTTACGGCTGTAGATGGGCGCTTAGGGCTGTAGGTGGGCGCTTAGGGCTGTAGGTGGGCGCGTATGGCAGTGGCTGGTCGCTTAGGGCTGTAGATGGGCGTTTTGGGCTGTAGGTATCCGCTTAGTGCTTTAGGTGGGCGCTTAGGGCTGTAGGTGGGTGCTTAGAGCTGTAGTTGGGCGCTTAGGGCTGTAGGTGGGCGCTTAGGGCTGTAGATGGGCGCTTAGGCCTGTAGGTGGTCGCTTAGGGCTGTACGTGGGCTCGTAGGGCAGTGGGTGGGCGCTTAGGGCTGTAGGTGGGCGCTTAGGACTGTACTTGGGCGCTTCGGGCTGTAGATGGGCGCTTAGGGCTGTGTTTGGGCGCCTAGGGCTGTAGGTGGGCGCTTTGGGCTGTATGTGGGCGATTATGGCTGTAGGTGGGCGCTTCGGGCTGTAGATGGGCGCTTAGGGCTGTAGGTGGGCGCTTAGGGCTGTAGGTGGGCGCTTAGGGCTGTAGGTGGGCCGTTAGGGCTGTAGGTGGTCGCTTAGGGCTGTAGGTGGGCGTTTAGGGCTGTAGGTGGGCGTTTAGGGCTGTAGGTGGGCGTTTAGGGCTGTAGGTGGGCCGTTAGGGCTGTAGGTGGGCGCTTAGGGCTGTAGGTTGTCGGTTAGGCGTGTAGGTGGGCGCTTAGGGCTGTAGGTGGGCCTTTATGGCTGTAGATGGGCGCTTAGGGCTGTAGATGGGCGCGTAGGGCAGTGGGTGGGCGCTTAGGGCTGTAGGTGGCCGCTCATTGCTGTAGGCGGGCGCTCAGTGCTGTAGGTGGGCGCATAGGGCTGTAGATGGGCGCTTAGGGCTGTAGGTGGGCGCTTAGGGCTGTAGTTGGTCGCCTAGGGATGTAGGTGGGCGCTTAGGGCTGTAGGTGGGCGCTTATGGCTGTAGGTGGGCGCTTAGGGCTGTAGGTGGGCGCTTAGGGCTGTAGTTGGTCGCCTAGGGATGTAGGTGGGCGCTTAGGGCTGTAGGTGGGCGATTATGGCTGTAGGTGGGCGCTTAGGGCTGTAGGTGTGCGCTCAGGGCTGTAGGTGGGCGCTTTGGGCTGTAGGTGGGCGCTCAGGTCTGTAGGCGGGCGCTCAGTGCTGTAGGTGGGCGCTCAGGTCTGTAGGAGTGCGCTTAGTGCTGTCGGTGGGCGCTTAGGGCTGTAGGTGGGCGCTTAGCGCTGTAGGTGGACGCTTAGGGCTGTAGGTGGGCGCATAGGGCTGTAGATGGGCGCTTAGGGCTGTAGGTGGGCGCTTCGGGCTGTAGTTGGGGCGCCTAGGGCTGTACGAGGGCGCTCAGACGTGTAGGTGGGCGATTAGGGCAGTAGGTGGGCGCTTAGGGCTGTAGGTGGACGTTTAAGGCTGTCGGTGTGCGCTCAGGGCTGTAGGTGGGCGCTGAGGGCTGTATGTGGGAGCTCAGGGCTGTAGGTGGGCCTGTAGGGCTGTAGGTGGGCGTTTAGGGCTGTAGGTGGGCCGTTAGGGCTGTAGGTAGGCGCCGAGGGCTGTAGGTGGGCGCTCAGGTCTGTAGGAGTGCGCTTAGTGCTGTCGGTGGGCGCTTAGGGCTGTAGGTGGGCGCTTAGGGCTGTAGGTGGACGCTTAGGGCTGTAGGTGGGCGCATAGGGCTGTAGATGGGCGCTTAGGGCTGTAGGTGGGCGCTGAGGGCTGTAGGTGGGCGCTTAGGGCTGTAGGTGGGCGCTGAGGGCTATAGGTGGGCGCCTAGGGCTGTAGGTGTGCGGTTAGGGCTGTAGGTGGACGCTTAGGGCTGTAGGTGTGCGCTGAGTGCTGCAGATGGGCGCTCAGGTCTGTAGGAGTGCGCGTAGGGCTGTAGGTGGGCGCTCAGTGCTGTCGGTGGGCGCTTAGGGCTGTAGGTGAGGGCTGAGGGCTGTAGCTGGGCGCTCAAGGCAGTAGGTGTGCGCTTAGGGCTGTATGTGGGAGCTCAGGGCTGTAGGTGGGCACTCAGGGCTGCAGGTGGGCCTGTAGGGCTGCAGGTGGGCGCATCGGGCTGTAGGTGGGCGCTCAAACCTGTAGGTGGGCGCGCAGGGCTGTAGGAGTGCGCTTAGTGCTGTAGGTGGGCGATCAGGTCTGTAGGAGTGCGCTTAGTGTTGTAGGTGGGCGCCCAGTGCTGTCGGTGGGCGCTGAGGGCTGTAGGTGGACACTTAGGGCTGTAGGTGGGCGCATAGGGCTGTAGGTGGGCGCTTAGGGCTGTAGGTGGGCGCTCAGTGCTTTAGGTGGGCGCTTTGGGCTGTAGTTGGGTGCCTAGGGCTGTAGCTCGGCGCTTAGGGCTGTAGGTGTGCGCTCAGGGCTGTAGGTGGGCGTTTAGGGCTGTAGGTGGGCGTTTAGGGCTGTATGTGTGAGCTGAGGGCTGTAGGTGGGCGCTTAGGGCTGTAGGTGGGCGCGTATGGCAGTGGCTGGTCGCTTAGGGCTGTAGATGGGCGTTTTGGGCTGTAGGTGTGCGCTCAGTGCTTTAGGTGGGCGCTTAGAGCTGTAGATGGGCGCTTAGGGCTGTGGTTGGGCGCCTAGGGCTGTAGGTGGGCGCTTTGGGCTGTATGTGGGCGCTTATTGCTCTAGGTGTGCGCTGAGGGCTGTAGGCGGGCGCTTCGGGCTGTAGATGGGCGCTTAGGGCTGTAGTTGGGCGCCTAGGGCTGTAGCTGGGCGCTTAGGGCTGTAGGTGTGCGCTTAGGGCTGTAGGTGGGCCGTTAGGGCTGTAGGTGGGCTGTTAGGGCTGTAGGTGGTCGCTTAGGCGTGTAGGTGGGCGCTTAGGGCTGTAGGTGGGCCTTTATGGCTGTAGATGCGCGCTTAGGGCTGTAGGTGGGCGCGTAGGGCAGTGGGTGGGCGCTTAGGGCTGTAGGTGGGCGCATAGGGCAGTGGGTGGGCGCTTAGGGCTGTAGGTGGGCGCTTAGGGCTGTAGGTGGCCGCTCATTGCTGTAGGTGGGCGCTCAGTGCTGTAGGTGGGCGCTTAGGGCTGTAGATGGGCGCTTAGGGCTGTAGGTGGGCGCTTAGGGCTGTATTTGGGCGCCTAGGGCTGTAGGTGGGCACTTAGGGCTGTATGTGGGTGCTTATGGCTGTAGGTGGGCGCTTAGGGCTGTAGGTGTGCGCTTAGGCCTGTAGTTGTGCGCTCAGGGCTGTAGGTGGGCCGTTAGGGCTGTAGGTGTGCGCTTAGGCCTGTAGTTGTGCGCTCAGGGCTGTAGGTGGGCGCTTAGGGCTGTAGGTGGGCGCTTAGGGCTGTAGGTGGGCGCTTAGGGCTGTAGGTGGGCGCTTAGGGCTGTAGGTGGGCGCTTAGGGCTGTAGGTTGTCGCTTAGGGATGTACGTGGGCGCGTAGGGCAGTGGGTGGGCTCTCAGGGCTGCAGGTGGGCGCTTAGGGCTGTAGGTGGGCGCTTCGGGCTGTAGATGGGCGCTTATGGCTGTGGTTGGGCGCCTAGGGCTGTACGTGGGCGCTTTGGGCTGTATGTGGGCGCTTATGGCTGTAGGTGTGCGCTTAGGGCAGTAGATGGTCGCTTAGGTCTTTAGTTGGTCGCTTAGGGCTATAGGTGGGCGCTCAGGGCTGTAGGTGGGCGTTTAGGGCTGTAGGTGGGCGATTAGGGCTGTAGATGGGCGCGTAGGGCTGTAGGTGGGCGCGTAGGGCAGTGGGTGGGCGCTTAGGTCTGTTGGTGGGCGCTTAGGGCTGTGGGTGGGCGCTTAGGGCTGTGGGTGGGCGCTTAGGGCTGTAGTTGGGCGCCTAGGGCTGTAGGTGGTCGCTTAGGGCTGTATGTGGGCGCTTGTGGCTGTAGGTGGGCGCTCAGGGCTGTAGGTGTGTGCTCAGGGCTGTAGTTGGGCCGTTAGGGCTGTAGGTGGGCCCTTAGGGCTGTAGGTGGGCGCTTAAAGCTGTAGATGGGCGCTTAGGGCTGGAGGTATGCGCTTAGGGCTGTAGGTGGGCGCGTATGGCAGTGGCTGGTAGCTCAGTGCTGTAGGTGGGCGCTTAGGGCTTTAGATGGGTGCTTAGGGCTGTAGTTGAGCACTGAGGGCTGTAGGTGGGCGCTTAGTGCTGTAGGTGGGCGCTTCGGGATGTAGATGGGCACTTAGGGCTGTAGGTGGTCGCTTAGTGCTGTAGGTGGGCGCGTAGGGCAGTGGATGGGCGCTTAGGGCTGTGGGTGGGCGCTTAGGGCTTTAGGTGGGCGCTTAGGGCTGTAGTTGGGCGCTCAATGCTGTAGTTGGGCGCTTCGGGCTGTAGATGGGCGCTTAGGGCTGTAGGTGGGCGCTTAGTGCTGTAGGTGGGCGCTTACGGCTGTAGGTGGGCGCTTAGGGCTGTAGGTGGGCGCTTAGGGCTGTAGGTGGGCGCGTATGGAAGTGGCTGGTCACTTAGGGCTGTAGATGGGCGTTTAGGGCTGTAGGTGTGCACTCAGTGCTTTAGGTGGGCGCTTAGGGCTGTAGATGGGTGCTTAGGGCTGTAGTTGGGCGCTTAGTGCTGTAGGTGGGCGCTTAGGGCTGTAGGTGGGTGGTTAGGGCTGTAGGTGGGCGCTTAGGGCTGTAGGTGGTCGCTTAGGGCTGTAGGTGGGCTCGTAGGGCAGTGGGTGGGCGCTTCGGGCTGTAGATGGGCGCTTAGGGCTGTAGTTGGGCGACTAGGGCTGTAGCTGGGCACTTAGGGCTGTAGGTGTGCGCTTTGGGCTGTAGGTGGGCTGTTAGGGCTGTAGGTGGTCGCTTAGGCGTGTAGGCGGGCGCTTAGGGCTGTAGGTGGGCCTTTATGGCTGTAGATGCGCGCTTAGGGCTGTAGGTGGGCGCGTAGGGCAGTGGGTGGGCGCTTAGGGCTGTAGGTGGGCGTTTATGGATGTAGATGGGCGCTTAGGGCTGTAGGTGGGCGCATAGGGCAGTGGGTGGGCGCTTAGGGCTGTAGGTGGGCGCTTAGGGCTGTAGGTGGCCGCTCATTGCTGCAGGTGGGCGCTCAGTGCTGTAGGTGGGCACTTAGGGCTGTAGATGAGCGCTTAGGGCTGTAGTTGGGCGCCTAGGGCTGTAGGTGGGCACTTAGGGCTGTATGTGGGTGCTTATGGCTGTAGGTGGGCGCTTAGGGCTGTAGGTGTGCGCTTAGGCCTGTAGTTGTGCGCTCAGGGCTGTAGGTGGGCCGTTAGGGCTGTAGGTGGGCGCATACGGCTGTAGATGGGCGCTTAGGGCTGTAGGTGGGCGCTTAGGGCTGTAGGTGGGCGCCTATGGCAGTGGCTGGTCGCTTAGGGCTGTAGATGGGCGTTTAGGGCTGTAGGTGTGCGCTCAGTGCTTTAGGTGGGCGCTTAGGGCTGTAGATGGGTGCTTAGGGCTGTAGTTGGGCGCTTAGGGCTGTAGGTGGGCGCTTAGGGCTGTAGGTGGGCGCTTAGGGCTGTAGGTGGGCGCTTAGGGCTGTAGATGGGCGCTTAGGCCTGTAGGTTGTCGCTTAGGGATGCACGTGGGCGCGTAGGGCAGTGGGTGGGCGCTTATGGCTGTGGTTGGGCGCCTAGGGCTGTAGGTGGGCACTTTGGGCTGTATGTGGGCGCTTATGGCTGTAGGTGTGCGCTTAGGGCTGTGGGTGGGCGCTTAGGGCTGTAGTTGGGCGCCTAGGGATGTAGGTGGGCACTTTGGGCTGTAGGTGGTCGCTTAGGGCTGTATGTGGGCGCTCAGGGCTGTAGGTGTGTGCTCAGGGCTGTAGTTGGGCCGTTAGGGCTGTAGGTGGGCGCTTAAAGCTGTAGATGGGCGCTTAGGGCTGGAGGTATGCGATTAGGGCTGTAGGTGGGCGCGTATGGCAGTGGCTGGTCGCTCAGTGCTGTAGGTGGGCGCTTAGGGCTTTAGATGGGTGCTTAGGGCTGTAGTTGAGCACTGAGGGCTGTAGGTGGGCGCTTAGGGCTGTAGGTGGGCACTTAGGGCTGTAGGTGGTCGCTTAGTGCTGTAGGTGGGCGCGTAGGGCAGTGGGTGGGCGCTTAGGGCTGTGGTTGGGCGCTTAGGGCTTTAGGTGGTCGCTTAGGGCTGTAGGTGGGCGCTTAGGGCTGTAGTTGGGCGCTCAATGCTGTAGTTGGGCGCTTAGGGTTGTAGGTGGGCGCTTAGGGCTGTATTTGGGCGCCCAGGGCTGCAGGCGGGCGCTTAGGGCTGTAGGTGGGCGTTTAGGGCTGTAGGTGGGCGCTTAGGGCTGTAGGTGGGCGCTTATGGCTGTAGATGGGCGCTTAGGGTTGTAGGTGGGCGAGTAGGTCTGTAGGTGGGCGAGTAGGGCAGTGGGTGGGCGCTCAGTGCTGTAGGTGGGCGCTTAGGGCTGTAGATGGGTGCTTAGGGCTGTAGGTGGGCGCGTAGGGCTGTAGGTGGGCGCGTAGGGCAGTGGGTGGGCGCTTATGGCTGTAGGTGGGCGCTTACGGCTGTAGGTGGGCGCTTAGGGCTGTAGGTGGGCGCTTAGGGCTGTAGGTGGGCGCGTATGGAAGTGGCTGGTCACTTAGGGCTGTAGATGGGCGTTTAGGGCTGTAGGTGTGCACTCAGTGCTTTAGGTGGGCGCTTAGGGCTGTAGATGGGTGCTTAGGGCTGTAGTTGGGCGCTTAGTGCTGTAGGTGGGCGCTTAGGGCTGTAGGTGGGTGGTTAGGGCTGTAGGTGGGCGCTTAGGGCTGTAGGTGGTCGCTTAGGGTTGTACGTGGGCTCGTAGGGCAGTGGGTGGGCGCTTCGGGCTGTAGATGGGCGCTTAGGGCTGTGGTTGGGCGCCTAGGGCTGTAGGTGGGCGCTTTGGGCTGTATGTGGGCGCTTATTGCTCTAGGTGTGCGCTGAGGGCTGTAGGTGGGCGCTTCGGGCTGTAGGTGGGCCGTTAGGGCTGTAGGTGGGCTGTTAGGGCTGTAGGTGGTCGCTTAGGCGTGTAGGTGGGCGCTTAGGGCTGTAGGTGGGCCTTTATGGCTGTAGATGCGCGCTTAGGGCTGTAGATGGGCGCGTAGGGCAGTGGGTGGGCGCTTAGGGCTGTAGGTGGGCGTTTATGGATGTAGATGGGCGCTTAGGGCTGTAGGTGGGCGCTTAGGGCTGTAGGTGGCCGCTCATTGCTGCAGGTGGGCGCTCAGTGCTGTAGGTGGGCGCTTAGGGCTGTAGATGGGCGCTTAGGGCTGTAGGTGGGCGCTTAGGGCTGTAGTTGGGCGCCTAGGGCTGTAGGTGGGCACTTAGGGCTGTATGTGGGTGCTTATGGCTGCAGGTGGGCGCTTAGGGCTGTAGGTGTGCGCTTAGGCCTGTAGATGTGCGCTCAGGGCTGTAGGTGGGCCGTTAGGGCTGTAGGTGGGCGCCTACGGCTGTAGATGGGCGCTTAGGGCTGTAGGTGGGCGCCTATGGCAGTGGCTGGTCGCTTAGGGCTGTAGATGTGCGTTTAGGGCTGTAGGTGTGCGCTCAGTGCTTTAGGTGGGCGCTTAGGGCTGTAGGTGGGCGCTTAGGGCTGTAGGTGGGCGCTTAGGGCTGTAGGTGGGCGCTTAGGGCTGTAGGTGGGCGCTTAGGGCTGTAGGTGGGCGCTTAGGCCTGTAGGTTGTCGCTTAGGGATGTACGTGGGCGCGTAGGGCAGTGGGTGGGCGCTCAGGGCTGCAGGTGGGCGCTTTGGGCTGTATGTGGGCGCTTATGGCTGTACGTGTGCGCTTAGGGCAGTAGATGGTCGCTTAGGTCTTTAGGTGGTCGCTTAGGGCTATAGGTGGGCGCTCAGGGCTGTAGGTGGGCGTTTAGGGCTGTAGGTGGGCGATTAGGGCTGTAGGTGGGCCGTTAGGGATGTAGGTGGGCGCTTAGGGCTGTAGGTAGGCGCTTAGGGCTGTAGGTGGGCGCTTAGGGCTGTAGGTGGGCCCTTATGGCTGTAGATGGGCGCGTAGGGCTGTAGGTGGGCGCGTAGGGCAGTGGGTGGGCGCTTAGGGCTGTTGGTGGGCGCTTAGGGCTGTAGTTGGGCGCCTAGGGCTGTAGGTGGTCGCTTAGGGCTGTAGGTGGGCCCTTAGGGCTGTAGGTGGGCGCTCAGGGCTGTAGGTGGGCCCTTAGGGCTGTAGGTGGGCGCTTAAAGCTGTAGATGGGCGCTTAGGGCTGGAGGTATGCGCTTAGCGCTGTAGGTGGGCGCGTATGGCAGTGGCTGGTCGCTCAGTGCTGTAGGTGGGCGCTTAGGGCTTTAGATGGGTGCTTAGGGCTGTAGTTGAGCACTGAGGGCTGTAGGTGGGCGCTTAGGGCTGTAGGTGGGCGCTTCGGGCTGTAGATGGGCACTTAGGGCTGTAGGTGGTCGCTTAGTGCTGTAGGTGGGCGCGTAGGGCAGTGCGTGGGCGCTTAGGGCTGTGGGTGGGCGCTTAGGGCTTTAGGTGGTCGCTTAGGGCTGTAGGTGGGCGCTTAGGGCTGTAGGTGTGCGCTCAGGGATGCAGATGTGAGTTCATGGCCTCTAGGTGGGCGCTTCGGGCTGTAGGTGGGCCGTTAGGGCTGTAGGTGGGCTTTTAGGGCTGTAGGTGGTCGCTTAGGCGTGTAGGTGGGCGCTTAGGGCTGTAGGTGGGCCTTTATGGCTGTAGATGCGCGCTTAGGGCTGTAGATGGGCGCGTAGGGCAGTGGGTGGGCGCTTAGGGCTGTAGGTGGGCGTTTATGGATGTAGATGGGCGCTTAGGGCTGTAGGGTGGGCGCTTAGGGCTGTAGGTGGCCGCTCATTGCTGCAGGTGGGCGCTCAGTGCTGTAGGTGGGCGCTTAGGGCTGTAGATGGGCGCTTAGGGCTGTAGGTGGCGCTTAGGGCTGTAGTTGGGCGCTAGGGCTGTAGGTGGGCACTTAGGGCTGTATGTGGGTGCTTATGGCTGTAGTTGGGCGCTTAGGGCTGTAGGTGTGCGCTTAGGCCTGTAGATGTGCGCTCAGGGCTGTAGGTGGGCCGTTAGGGCTGTAGGTGGGCGCCTACGGCTGTAGATGGGCGCTTAGGGCTGTAGGTGGGCGCCTATGGCAGTGGCTGGTCGCTTAGGGCTGTAGATGGGCGTTTAGGGCTGTAGGTGTGCGCTCAGTGCTTTAGGTGGGCGCTTAGGGCTGTAGGTGGGCGCTTAGGGCTGTAGGTGGGCGCTTAGGGCTGTAGGTGGGCGCTTAGGGCTGTAGGTGGGCGCTTAGGGCTGTAGGTGGGCGCTTAGGCCTGTAGGTTGTCGCTTAGGGATGTACGTGGGCGCGTAGGGCAGTGGGTGGGCGCTCAGGGCTGCAGGTGGGCGCTTTGGGCTGTATGTGGGCGCTTATGGCTGTAGGTGTGCGCTTAGGGCAGTAGATGGTCGCTTAGGTCTTTAGGTGGTCGCTTAGGGCTATAGGTGGGCGCTCAGGTCTGTAGGTGGGCGTTTAGGGCTGTAGGTGGGCGATTAGGGCTGTGGTGGGCCGTTAGGGATGTAGGTGGGCGCTTAGGGCTGTAGGTAGGCGCTTAGGGCTGTAGGTGGGCGCTTAGGGCTGTAGGTGGGCCCTTATGGCTGTAGATGGGCGCGTAGGGCTGTAGGTGGGCGCGTAGGGCAGTGGGTGGGCGCTTAGGGCTGTTGGTGGGCGCTTAGGGCTGTAGTTGGGCGCCTAGGGCTGTAGGTGGTCGCTTAGGGCTGTATGTGGGCGCTTGTGGCTGTAGGTGGGCGCTCAGGGCTGTAGGTGGGCCCTTAGGGCTGTAGGTGGGCGCTTAAAGCTGTAGATGGGCGCTTAGGGCTGGAGGTATGCGCTTAGGGCTGTAGGTGGGCGCGTATGGCAGTGGCTGGTCGCTCAGTGCTGTAGGTGGGCGCTTAGGGCTTTAGATGGGTGCTTAGGGCTGTAGTTGAGCACTGAGGGCTGTAGGTGGGCGCTTAGGGCTGTAGGTGGGCGCTTCGGGCTGTAGATGGGCACTTAGGGCTGTAGGTGGTCGCTTAGTGCTGTAGGTGGGCGCGTAGGGCAGTGCGTGGGCGCTTAGGGCTGTGGGTGGGCGCTTAGGGCTTTAGGTGGTCGCTTAGGGCTGTAGGTGGGCGCTTAGGGCTGTAGGTGTGCGCTCAGGGATGCAGATGTGAGTTCATGGCCTCTAGGTGGGCGCTGAGGGCTGTAGGTGGGCGCTTAGTGTTGTAGGTGGGCGCTTAGGGCTGCAGGTGGGCGCGTAGGGCAGTGGGTGGGCGCTTAGTGCTGTAGGTGGGCGCTTATGGCTGTAGATGGGCGCGTAGGGCTGTAGGTGGGCGCGTAGGGCAGTGGGTGGGCGCTTCGGGCTGTAGATGGGCACTTAGGGCTGTAGGTGGTCGCTTAGTGCTGTAGGTGGGCGCGTAGGGCAGTGCGTGGGCGCTTAGGGCTGTGGGTGGGCGCTTAGGGCTTTAGGTGGTCGCTTAGGGCTGTAGGTGGGCGCTTAGGGCTGTAGGTGTGCGCTCAGGGATGCAGATGTGAGTTCATGGCCTCTAGGTGGGCGCTGAGGGCTGTAGGTGGGCGCTTAGTGTTGTAGGTGGGCGCTTAGGGCTGCAGGTGGGCGCGTAGGGCAGTGGGGTGGGCGCTTAGTGCTGTAGGTGGGCGCTTATGGCTGTAGATGGGCGCGTAGGGCTGTAGGTGGGCGCGTAGGGCAGTGGGTGGGCGCTTAGGGCTGTTGGTGGGCGCTTAGGTCTGTAGGTGGGCGCTCAGTGCTGTAGGTGGTCGCTCAGTGCTGTAGGTGGGCGCTCAGTGCTGTAGGTGGGCGCTTAGGGCTGTAGATGGGCGCATAGGGCTGTGGGTGGGCGCTTCGGGCTGTAGTTGGGCGCCTAGGGCTGTAGGTGGTCGCTTAGGGCTGTATGTGGGCCCTCAGGGCTGTAGGTGGGCCGTTAGGGCTGTAGATGTGCGCTTCGGGCTGTAAGTGGGCGCTTAGGGCTGTAGGTGGGCGCTTAAAGCTGTAGATGGGCGCTTAGGGCTGTAGGTATGCGCTTAGGGCTGTAGGTGGGCGCGTATGGCAGTGGCTGGTCGCTTAGGGCTGTAGATGGGCGCTTAGGGTTGTAGGTGTGCGCTCAGTGCTGTAGGTGGGCGCTTAGGGCTGTGGGTGGGCGCTTAGGGCTGTAGTTGAGCGCTTAGGGCTGTAGGTGGGCGCTTAGGGTTGTAGGTGGGCGCTTCGGGCTGTAGATGGGCGCTTAGGGCTGTAGGTGGTCGCTTAGTGCTGTAGGTGGGCGCATAGGGCAGTGGGTGGGCGCTTAGGGCTGTGGGTGGGCGCTTAGGGCTTTAGGTGGTCGCTTAGGGCTGTAGGTGGGCGCTTAGGGCTGTAGTTGTGCGCTCAGTGCTGTAGGTGGGCGCTTCGGGCTGTAGATGGGCGCTTATGGCTGTAGGTGTGCGCTGAGGGCTGTAGGTGGGCGCTCAGGGCAGTAGGTGGGCGCTCAGGGCAGTAGGTGGGCGCTTAGGGCAGTAGGTGTTCGCTTATGGCTGTAGGTGGTTGATTAGGGCTGTAGATGGGCGCTCAGATCTGTAGGAGTGCGCTTAGTGCTGTAGGTGGGCGCTCAATGCTGTCGGTGGGCGCTGAGGGCTGTAGGTGGACGCTTAGGGCTGTAGGTGGGCGCATAGGGCTGTAGATGGGCGCTGAGGGCTGTAGGTGGGCGCTTCGGGCTGTAGATGGGCGCTTATGGCTGTAGGTGTGCGCTGAGGGCTGTAGGTGGGCGCTCAGGGCAGTAGGTGGGCGCTTAGGGCAGTAGGTGTGCGCTTAGGGCTGTAGGTGGTTGATTAGGGCTGTAGATGGGCGCTCAGATCTGTAGGAGTGCGCTTAGTGCTGTAGGTGGGCGCTCAGTGCTGTCGGTGGGCGCTGAGGGCTGTAGGTGGACGCTTAGGGCTGTAGGTGGGCGCATAGGGCTGTAGATGGGCGCTGAGGGCTGTAGGTGGGCGCTGAGGGCTGTAGGTGGGCGCTTATGGCTGTAGGTTGGCGCTTAGGGCTGTAGGTGGGCGCTTCGGGCTGTAGGTGGGCGGTTAGGGCTTTAGGTGGGCGCTCAGGGCTGTCGGTGGGCGCTTACGGCTGTAGGTGGGCGCTGAGTGCTGTACAGTGGGCGCTTAGGGCTGTAGGTGGGCGCCTAGTGCTTTAGGTGCGCACTTAGGGATGTAGGAGGGCGCTCAGGGCTGTAGGTGGGCGATTAGTCCTGTAGGTGGGCGCATAGAGCTGTAGGTGTGCGCTTAGGGCTGCGGGTGGGCGCTCAGTGCTTTAGGTGGTCTCTTAGGGCTGTAGGTGGTCGCTTAGGGCTGTAGGTGCGCGCTTAGGTTTGTAGGTGTGCGCTCAGGGCTGAAGGTGGGCGCTTAGGGCTGTAGGTGGGTGCTCACGCCTGCAGGTTGGCGACTAGGGCTGTAGTTGGGCGCTTAGGGCTGTAGGTGGGCGCTCAGGGCTGTACGAGGGCGCTCAGAGGTGTAGGTGGGCGGTTAGGGCTTTAGTTGGCGTTCAGGGCTTTAGTTGGCATTCAGGGCTGTAGGTGGGCACTCAGGGCTGTAGGCGGTCGCTTAGGGCTGCAGGTGGGCGCTTAAGGCTGTAGATAGGCGCTTAGGGCTGTAGGTGGGCGCTTAGGGCTGTAGGTGGGCGCTTAGGGCTGTAGGTGGGCGCTTAGGGCTGTAGGTGGGCGCTCAGGGCTGTAGATGGGCGCTTAGGTGGGCGCGTAGGGCTGTAGGTGGGCGATTAGGGCTGTAGGTGGGCAATAAGGGCCGTATTTGGGCGCTCAGGGCTGTAGGTGGGCGCTCAGGGCAGTAGATGGGCGCGTAGGTGGGCGCGTAGGGCTGTAGGTGGGCGATCAGGGCCGTATTTGGGCGCTCAGGGCTGTAGGTGGGCGCTTAGTGTTGCAGGGTGCTCATAGCTGTACGTGGGCGCTGAGGGCTGTAGATCAGCGTTTAGGGCTGCAGGTGGGCGCTTTATAGGTGGGCGCTTTATAGGTGGGCGCTCAGGGCTGTAGTTGGGCGCATAGTGCTGTAGGTGGGCGCTGTGGGCTTTAGGTAGGCGCTTAGGACTGTAGGTGGGCGCTGTGGGCTTTAGGTGGGCGCTTAGGACTGTAGGTGGGCGCTGTGGGCTTTAGGTGGGCGATTAGGGCTGTACGAGGGCGCTCAGACGTGTAGGTGGGCGCTCAGGTCTGTAGGTGGGTGCTTAGGGCTGTAGGTGGGCGCCTAGGTCTGTAGGTGGGCGCTCAGGTCTGTAGGTGGGTGCTTAGGGCTGTAGGTGGGCGCTCAGGTCTGTAGGTGGGTGCTTAGGGCTGTAGGTGGGCGCTTAGGGCTGTAGGTGGGTGCTTAGGGCTGTAGGTGGGCGCTGAGGGCTATAGGTGGGCGCCTAGGGCTGTAGGTGGGCGGTTAGGGCTGTAGGTGGACGCTTAGGGCTGTAGGTGTGCGCTGAGTGCTGCAGATGGGCGCTCAGGTCTGTAGGAGTGCGCGTAGGGCTGTAGGTGGGCGCTCAGTGCTGTCGGTGGGCGCTTAGGGCTGTAGGTGAGGGCTGAGGGCTGTAGCTGGGCGCTCAAGGCAGTAGGTGTGCGCTTAGGGCTGTATGTGGGAGCTCAGGGCTGTAGGTGGTCACTCAGGACTGCAGGTGGGCCTGTAGGGCTGCAGGTGGGCGCATCGGGCTGTAGGTGGGCGCTCAAACCTGTAGGTGGGCGCGCAGGGCTGTAGGAGTGCGCTTAGTGTTGTAGGTGGGCGCCCAGTGCTGTCGGTGGGCGCTGAGGGCTGTAGGTGGACGCTTAGGGCTGTAGGTGGACACTTAGGGCTGTAGTTGGGCGCCTATGGCTGTAGCTCGGCGCTTAGGGCTGTAGGTGTGCGCTCAGGGCTGTAGGTGGGCGTTTAGGGCTGTAGGTGGGCGTTTAGGGCTGTATGTGTGAGCTGAGGGCTGTAGGTGGGCGCTCAGGGCTGTAGGTGGGCGTTTAGGGCTGTAGGTGGGCGTTTAGGGCTGTAGGTGGGCCTTTATGGCTGTAGATGGGCGCTTAGGGCTGTAGGTGGGCGCGTAGGGCAGTGGGTGGGCGCTTAGGGTTGTAGGTGGGCGCTTAGGGCTGTAGTTGGCCGCTCATTGCTGTAGGTGGGCGCTCAGTGCTGTAGGTGGGCGCCTAGGGATGTAGGTGGGCGCTTAGTGCTGTATGTGGGCGCTTATGGCTGTAGGTGGGCGCTAAGGGCTGTAGGTCGGCCGTTAGGGCTGTAGGTGGGCGCTTAGGGCTGTAGGTGGGCGCTTACGGCTGTAGATGGGCGCTTAGGGCTGTAGGTGGGCGCTAAGGGCTGTAGGTGGGCGCGTATGGCAGTGGCTGGTCGCTTAGGGCTGTAGATGGGCGTTTTGGGCTGTAGGTATGCGCTTAGTGCTTTAGGTGGGCGCTTAGGGCTGTAGGTGGGTGCTTAGAGCTGTAGTTGGGCGCTTAGGGCTGTAGGTGGGCGCTTAGGGCTGTAGATGGGCGCTTAGGCCTGTAGGTGGTCGCTTAGGGCTGTACGTGGGCTCGTAGGGCAGTGGGTGGGCGCTTAGGGCTGTAGGTGGGCGCTTAGGGCTGTACTTGGGCGCTTCGGGCTGTAGATGGGCGCTTAGGGCTGTGTTTGGGCGCCTAGGGCTGTAGGTGGGCGCTTTGGGCTGTATGTGGGCGATTATGGCTGTAGGTGGGCGCTTCGGGCTGTAGATGGGCGCTTAGGGCTGTAGGTGGGCGCTTAGGGCTGTAGGTGGGCGCTTAGGGCTGTAGGTGGGCCGTTAGGGCTGTAGGTGGTCGCTTAGGGCTGTAGGTGGGCGTTTAGGGCTGTAGGTGGGCGTTTAGGGCTGTAGGTGGGCGTTTAGGGCTGTAGGTGGGCCGTTAGGGCTGTAGGTGGGCGCTTAGGGCTGTAGGTTGTCGGTTAGGCGTGTAGGTGGGCGCTTAGGGCTGTAGGTGGGCCTTTATGGCTGTAGATGGGCGCTGAGGGCTGTAGATGGGCGCGTAGGGCAGTGGGTGGGCGCTTAGGGCTGTAGGTGGCCGCTCATTGCTGTAGGCGGGCGCTCAGTGCTGTAGGTGGGCGCATAGGGCTGTAGATGGGCGCTTAGGGCTGTAGGTGGGCGCTTAGGGCTGTAGTTGGTCGCCTAGGGATGTAGGTGGGCGCTTATGGCTGTAGGTGGGCGCTTAGGGCTGTAGGTGTGCGCTCAGGGCTGTAGGTGGGCGCTTACGGCTGTAGATGGGCGCTTAGGGCTGTAGGTGGGCGCGTATGGCAGTGGCTGGTCGCTTAGGGCTGTAGATGGGCGTTTTGGGCTGTAGGTATGCGCTCAGTGCTTTAGGTGGGCGCTTAGGGCTGTAGTTGGGCGCTTAGGGCTGTAGGTGGGCGCTTAGGGCTGTAGATGGGTGCTTAGGCCTGTAGGTGGTCGCTTAGGGCTGTACGTGGGCTCGTAGGGCAGTGGGTGGGCGCTTAGGGCTGTAGGTGGGCGCTTAGGGCCGTGGTTGGGCGCCTAGGGCTGTAGGTGGGCGCTTTGGGCTGTATTTGGGCGCTTATGGCTGTAGGTGTGCGCTGAGGGCTGTAGGTGGGCGCTCAAGGCAGTAAGTGGGCGCGTAGGGCAGTAGGTGGGCGCTTAGGGCTGTAGGTGGGCCGTTAGGGCTGTAGGTGGGCGCTTAGGGCTGTAGGTGGGCGCTTAGGGCTGTAGGTGGGCGCGTATGGAAGTGGCTGGTCACTTAGGGCTGTAGATGGGCGTTTAGGGCTGTAGGTGTGCACTCAGTGCTTTAGGTGGGCGCTTAGGGCTGTAGATGGGTGCTTAGGGCTGTAGTTGGGCGCTTAGTGCTGTAGGTGGGCGCTTAGGGCTGTAGGTGGGTGGTTAGGGCTGTAGGTGGGCGCTTAGGGCTGTAGGTGGTCGCTTAGGGCTGTACGTGGGCTCGTAGGGCAGTGGGTGGGCGCTTAGGGCTGTAGGTGGGCTCGTAGGGCAGTGGGTGGGCGCTTCGGGCTGTAGATTGGCGCTTAGGGCTGTGGTTGGGCGCCTAGGGCTGTAGGTGGGCGCTTTGGGCTGTATGTGGGCGCTTATTGCTCTAGGTGTTCGCTGAGGGCTGTAGGTGGGCCGTTAGGGCTGTAGGTGGGCTGTTAGGGCTGTAGGTGGTCGCTTAGGCGTGTAGGTGGGCGCTTAGGGCTGTAGGTGGGCCTTTATGGCTGTAGATGCGCGCTTAGGGCTGTAGATGGGCGCGTAGGGCAGTGGGTGGGCGCTTAGGGCTGTAGGTGGGCGCTTATGGCTGTAGATGGGCACGTAGGGCTGTAGGTGGGCGCTTAGGGCTGTAGGTGGGCGCTTATGGCTGTAGATGGGCACGTAGGGCTGTAGGTGGGCGCTTAGGGCTGTAGGTGTGCGCTCAGTGCTGTAGGTGTGCGCTCAGTGCTGTAGATGGGCGCTCAGTGCTGTAGGTGGGCGCTTAGGGCAGTAGATGGGCGCTTAGGGCTGTGGGTGGGCGCTTAGGGCTGTAGTTGGGCGCTCAGGGCTGTAGGTGGGCCGTTAGGGCAGTGGGTGGGCGCTTAGGGCTGTGGGTGGGCGCTTAGGGCTTTAGGTGGTCGCTTAGGGCTGTAGGTGGGTGCTCAGTGCTGTAGTTGGGCGCTCAGTGCTGTAGGTGGGCGATTCGGGCTGTAGTTGGGCGCCTAGGGCTGTAGGTGGGCGCTTTGGGCTGTAGGTGGGCGCTCAGGTCTGTAGGCGGGCGCTCAGTGCTGTAGGTGGGCGCTCAGGTCTGTAGGAGTGCGCTTAGTGCTGTCGGTGGGCGCTTAGGGCTGTAGGTGGGCGCTTAGCGCTGTAGGTGGACGCTTAGGGCTGTAGGTGGGCGCATAGGGCTGTAGATGGGCGCTTAGGGCTGTAGGTGGGCGCTGAGGGCTGTAGGTGGGCGCTTAGGGCTGTAGGTGGGCGCTTCGGGCTGTAGGTGGGCGCCTAGGGCTGTACGAGGGCGCTCAGATGTGTAGGTGGGCGATTAGGGCAGTAGGTGGGCGCTTAGGGCTGTAGGTGGACGCTTAAGGCTGTCGGTGTGCGCTCAGGGCTGTAGGTGGGCGCTGAGGGCTGTATGTGGGAGCTCAGGGCTGTAGGTGGGCCTGTAGGGCTGTAGTTGGGCGTTTAGGGCTGTAGGTGGGCCGTTAGGGCTGTAGGTAGGCGCCGAGGGCTGTAGGTGGGCGCTCAGGTCTGTTGGAGTGCGCTTAGTGCTGTCGGTGGGCGCTTAGGGCTGTAGGTGGGCGCTTAGGGCTGTAGGTGGACGCTTAGGGCTGTAGGTGGGCGCATAGGGCTGTAGATGGGCGCTTAGGGCTGTAGGTGGGCGCTGAGGGCTGTAGGTGGGCGCTTAGGGCTGTAGGTGGGCGGTTAGGGCTGTAGGTGGACGCTTAGGGCTGTAGGTGTGCGCTGAGTGCTGCAGATGGGCGCTCAGGTCTGTAGGAGTGCGCGTAGGGCTGTAGGTGGGCGCTCAGTGCTGTCGGTGGGCGCTTAGGGCTGTAGGTGAGGGCTGAGGGCTGTAGCTGGGCGCTCAAGGCAGTAGGTGTGCGCTTAGGGCTGTATGTGGGAGCTCAGGGCTGTAGGTGGGCACTCAGGGGTGCAGGTGGGCCTGTAGGGCTGCAGGTGGGCGCATCGGGCTGTAGGTGGGCGCTCAAACCTGTAGGTGGGCGCGCAGGGCTGTAGGAGTGCGCTTAGTGTTGTAGGTGGGCGATCAGGTCTGTAGGAGTGCGCTTAGTGTTGTAGGTGGGCGCCCAGTGCTGTCGGTGGGCGCTGAGGGCTGTAGGTGGACACTTAGGGCTGTAGGTGGGCGCATAGGGCTGTAGGTGGGCGCTTAGGGCTGTAGGTGGGCGCTCAGTGCTTTAGGTGGGCGCTTTGGGCTGTAGTTGGGCGCCTAGGGCTGTAGCTCGGCGCTTAGGGCTGTAGGTGTGCGCTCAGGGCTGTAGGTGGGCGTTTAGGGCTGTAGGTGGGCGTTTAGGGCTGTATGTGTGAGCTGAGGGCTGTGGGTGGGCGCTTAGGGCTGTAGGTGGGCGCGTATGGCAGTGGCTGGTCGCTTAGGGCTGTAGATGGGCGTTTTGGGCTGTAGGTGTGCGCTCAGTGCTTTAGGTGGGCGCTTCGGGCTGTAGATGGGCGCTTAGGGCTGTGGTTGGGCGCCTAGGGCTGTAGGTGGGCGCTTTGGGCTGTATGTGGGCGCTTATTGCTCTAGGTGTGCGCTGAGGGCTGTAGGTGGGCGCTTCGGGCTGTAGATGGGCGCTTAGGGCTGTAGTTGGGCGCCTAGGGCTGTAGCTGGGCGCTTAGGGCTGTAGGTGTGCGCTTAGGGCTGTAGGTGGGCCGTTAGGGCTGTAGGTGGGCTGTTAGGGCTGTAGGTGGTCGCTTAGGCGTGTAGGTGGGCGCTTAGGGCTGTAGGTGGGCCTTTATAGCTGTAGATGCGCGCTTAGGGCTGTAGGTGGGCGCGTAGGGCAGTGGGTGGGCGCTTAGGGCTGTAGGTGGGCGCATAGGGCAGTGGGTGGGCGCTTAGGGCTGTAGGTGGGCGCTTAGGGCTGTAGGTGGCCGCTCATTGCTGCAGGTGGGCGCTCAGTGCTGTAGGTGGGCGCTTAGGGCTGTAGATGGGCGCTTAGGGCTGTAGGTGGGCGCTTAGGGCTGTAGTTGGGCGCCTAGGGCTGTAGGTGGGCACTTAGGGCTGTATGTGGGTGCTTATGGCTGTAGGTGGGCGCTTAGGGCTGTAGGTGTGCGCTTAGGCCTGTAGATGTGCGCTCAGGGCTGTAGGTGGGCCGTTAGGGCAGTAGGTGTGCGCTTAGGCCTGTAGTTGTGCGCTCAGGGCTGTAGGTGGGCGCTTAGGACTGTAGGTGGGCGCTTAGGGTTGTAGGTGGGCGCCTATGGCAGTGGCTGGTCGCTTAGGGCTGTAGATGGGCGTTTAGGGCTGTAGGTGTGCGCTCAGTGCTTTAGGTGGGCGCTTAGGGCTGTAGATGGGTGCTTAGGGCTGTAGTTGGGCGCTTAGGGCTGTAGGTGGGCGCTTAGGGCTGTAGGTGGGCGCTTAGGGCTGTAGGTGGGCGCTTAGGGCTGTAGGTGGGCGCTTAGGGCTGTAGTTGGCCGCTCATTGCTGTAGGTGGGCGCTCAGTGCTGTAGGTGGGCGCCTAGGGATGTAGGTGGGCGCTTAGGGCTGTATGTGGGCGCTTATGGCTGTAGGTGGGCGCTAAGGGCTGTAGGTCGGCCGTTAGGGCTGTAGGTGGGCGCTTAGGGCTGTAGGTGGGCGCTTACGGCTGTAGATGGGCGCTTAGGGCTGTAGGTGGGCGCTAAGGGCTGTAGGTGGGCGCGTATGGCAGTGGCTGGTCGCTTAGGACTGTAGATGGGCGTTTTGGGCTGTAGGTATGCGCTTAGTGCTTTAGGTGGGCGCTTAGGGCTGTAGGTGGGTGCTTAGAGCTGTAGTTGGGCGCTTAGGGCTGTAGGTGGGCGCTTAGGGCTGTAGATGGGCGCTTAGGCCTGTAGGTGGTCGCTTAGGGCTGTACGTGGGCTCGTAGGGCAGTGGGTGGGCGCTTAGGGCTGTAGGTGGGCGCTTAGGACTGTACTTGGGCGCTTCGGGCTGTAGATGGGCGCTTAGGGCTGTGTTTGGGCGCCTAGGGCTGTAGGTGGGCGCTTTGGGCTGTAGGTGGGCGCTTAGGGCTGTAGATGGGTGCTTAGGCCTGTAGGTGGTCGCTTAGGGCTGTACGTGGGCTCGTAGTGCAGTGGGTGGGCGCTTAGGGCTGTAGGTGGGCGCTTAGGGCCGTGGTTGGGCGCCTAGGGCTGTAGGTGGGCGCTTTGGGCTGTATTTGGGCGCTTATGGCTGTAGGTGTGCGCTGAGGGCTGTAGGTGGGCGCTCAAGGCAGTAAGTGGGCGCGTAGGGCAGTAGGTGGGCGCTTAGGGCTGTAGGTGGGCCGTTAGGGCTGTAGGTGGGCGCTTAGGGCTGTAGGTGGGCGCTTAGGGCTGTAGGTGGGCGCGTATGGAAGTGGCTGGTCACTTAGGGCTGTAGATGGGCGTTTAGGGCTGTAGGTGTGCACTCAGTGCTTTAGGTGGGCGCTTAGGGCTGTAGATGGGTGCTTAGGGCTGTAGTTGGGCGCTTAGTGCTGTAGGTGGGCGCTTAGGGCTGTAGGTGGGTGGTTAGGGCTGTAGGTGGGCGCTTAGGGCTGTAGGTGGTCGCTTAGGGCTGTACGTGGGCTCGTAGGGCAGTGGGTGGGCGCTTAGGGCTGTAGGTGGGCTCGTAGGGCAGTGGGTGGGCGCTTCGGGCTGTAGATGGGCGCTTAGGGCTGTGGTTGGGCGCCTAGGGCTGTAGGTGGGCGCTTTGGGCTGTATGTGGGCGCTTATTGCTCTAGGTGTGCGCTGAGGGCTGTAGGTGGGCCGTTAGGGCTGTAGGTGGGCTGTTAGGGCTGTAGGTGGTCGCTTAGGCGTGTAGGTGGGCGCTTAGGGCTGTAGGTGGGCCTTTATGGCTGTAGATGCGCGCTTAGGGCTGTAGATGGGCGCGTAGGGCAGTGGGTGGGCGCTTAGGGCTGTAGGTGGGCGCTTATGGCTGTAGATGGGCACGTAGGGCTGTAGGTGGGCGCTTAGGGCTGTAGGTGGGCGCTTATGGCTGTAGATGGGCACGTAGGGCTGTAGGTGGGCGCTTAGGGCTGTAGGTGTGCGCTCAGTGCTGTAGGTGTGCGCTCAGTGCTGTAGATGGGAGATCAGTGCTGTAGGTGGGCGCTTAGGGCAGTAGATGGGCGCTTAGGGCTGTGGGTGGGCGCTTAGGGCTGTAGTTGGGCGCTCAGGGCTGTAGGTGGGCCGTTAGGGCAGTGGGTGGGCGCTTAGGGCTGTGGGTGGGCGCTTAGGGCTTTAGGTGGTCGCTTAGGGCTGTAGGTGGTCGCTTAGGGCTGTACGTGGGCTCGTAGGGCAGTGGGTGGGCGCTTAGGGCTGTAGGTGGGCTCGTAGGGCAGTGGGTGGGCGCTTCGGGCTGTAGATGGGCGCTTAGGGCTGTGGTTGGGCGCCTAGGGCTGTAGGTGGGCGCTTTGGGCTGTATGTGGGCGCTTATTGCTCTAGGTGTGCGCTGAGGGCTGTAGGTGGGCCGTTAGGGCTGTAGGTGGGCTGTTAGGGCTGTAGGTGGTCGCTTAGGCGTGTAGGTGGGCGCTTAGGGCTGTAGGTGGGCCTTTATGGCTGTAGATGCGCGCTTAGGGCTGTAGATGGGCGCGTAGGGCAGTGGGTGGGCGCTTAGGGCTGTAGGTGGGCGCTTATGGCTGTAGATGGGCACGTAGGGCTGTAGGTGGGCGCTTAGGGCTGTAGGTGGGCGCTTATGGCTGTAGATGGGCACGTAGGGCTGTAGGTGGGCGCTTAGGGCTGTAGGTGTGCGCTCAGTGCTGTAGGTGTGCGCTCAGTGCTGTAGATGGGAGATCAGTGCTGTAGGTGGGCGCTTAGGGCAGTAGATGGGCGCTTAGGGCTGTGGGTGGGCGCTTAGGGCTGTAGTTGGGCGCTCAGGGCTGTAGGTGGGCCGTTAGGGCAGTGGGTGGGCGCTTAGGGCTGTGGGTGGGCGCTTAGGGCTTTAGGTGGTCGCTTAGGGCTGTAGGTGGGTGCTCAGTGCTGTAGTTGGGCGCTCAGTGCTGTAGGTGGGCGATTCGGGCTGTAGTTGGGCGCCTAGGGCTGTAGGTGGGCGCTTTGGGCTGTAGGTGGGCGCTCAGGTCTGTAGGCGGGCGCTCAGTGCTGTAGGTGGGCGCTCAGGTCTGTAGGAGTGCGCTTAGTGCTGTCGGTGGGCGCTTAGGGCTGTAGGTGGGCGCTTAGCGCTGTAGGTGGACGCTTAGGGCTGTAGGTGGGCGCATAGGGCTGTAGATGGGCGCTTAGGGCTGTAGGTGGGCGCTGAGGGCTGTAGGTGGGCGCTTAGGGCTGTAGGTGGGCGCTTCGGGCTGTAGTTGGGCGCCTAGGGCTGTACGAGGGCGCTCAGACGTGTAGGTGGGCGATTAGGGCAGTAGGTGGGCGCTGAGGGCTGTATGTGGGAGCTCGGGGCTGTAGGTGGGCCTGTAGGGCTGTAGGTGGGCGTTTAGGGCTGTAGGTGGGCCGTTAGGGCTGTAGGTAGGCGCCGAGGGCTGTAGGTGGGCGCTCAGGTCTGTAGGAGTGCGCTTAGTGCTGTCGGTGGGCGCTTAGGGCTGTAGGTGGGCGCTTAGGGCTGTAGGTGGACGCTTAGGGCTGTAGGTGGGCGCATAGGGCTGTAGATGGGCGCTTAGGGCTGTAGGTGGGCGCTGAGGGCTGTAGGTGGGCGCTTAGGGCTGTAGGTGGGCGCTGAGGGCTATAGGTGGGCGCCTAGGGCTGTAGGTGGGCGGTTAGGGCTGTAGGTGGACGCTTAGGGCTGTAGGTGTGCGCTGAGTGCTGCAGATGGGCGCTCAGGTCTGTAGGAGTGCGCGTAGGGCTGTAGGTGGGCGCTCAGTGCTGTCGGTGGGCGCTTAGGGCTGTAGGTGAGGGCTGAGGGCTGTAGCTGGGCGCTCAAGGCAGTAGGTGTGCGCTTAGGGCTGTATGTGGGAGCTCAGGGCTGTAGGTGGGCACTCAGGGCTGCAGGTGGGCCTGTAGGGCTGCAGGTGGGCGCATCGGGCTGTAGGTGGGCGCTCAAACCTGTAGGTGGGCGCACAGGGCTGTAGGAGTGCGCTTAGTGTTGTAGGTGGGCGATCAGGTCTGTAGGAGTGCGCTTAGTGTTGTAGGTGGGCGCCCAGTGCTGTCGGTGGGCGCTGAGGGCTGTAGGTGGACACTTAGGGCTGTAGGTGGGCGCATAGGGCTGTAGGTGGGCGCTTAGGACTGTAGGTGGGCGCTCAGTGCTTTAGGTGGGCGCTTTGGGCTGTAGTTGGGCGCCTAGGGCTGTAGCTCGGCGCTTAGGGCTGTAGGTGTGCGCTCAGGGCTGTAGGTGGGCGTTTAGGGCTGTAGGTGGGCGTTTAGGGCTGTATGTGTGAGCTGAGGGCTGTAGGTGGGCGCTTAGGGCTGTAGGTGGGCGCGTATGGCAGTGGCTGGTCGCTTAGGGCTGTAGATGGGCGTTTTGGGCTGTAGGTGTGCGCTCAGTGCTTTAGGTGGGCGCTTCGGGCTGTAGATGGGCGCTTAGGGCTGTGGTTGGGCGCCTAGGGCTGTAGGTGGGCGCTTTGGGCTGTATGTGGGCGCTTATTGCTCTAGGTGTGCGCTGAGGGCTGTAGGTGGGCGCTTCGGGCTGTAGATGGGCGCTTAGGGCTGTAGTTGGGCGCCTAGGGCTGTAGCTGGGCGCTTAGGGCTGTAGGTGTGCGCTTAGGGCTGTAGGTGGGCCGTTAGGGCTGTAGGTGGGCTGTTAGGGCTGTAGGTGGTCGCTTAGGCGTGTAGGTGGGCGCTTAGGGCTGTAGGTGGGCCTTTATAGCTGTAGATGCGCGCTTAGGGCTGTAGGTGGGCGCGTAGGGCAGTGGGTGGGCGCTTAGGGCTGTAGGTGGGCGCATAGGGCAGTGGGTGGGCGCTTAGGGCTGTAGTTGGGCGCTTAGGGCTGTAGGTGGCCGCTCATTGCTGCAGGTGGGCGCTCAGTGCTGTAGGTGGGCGCTTAGGGCTGTAGATGGGCGCTTAGGGCTGTAGGTGGGCGCTTAGGGCTGTAGTTGGGCGCCTAGGGCTGTAGGTGGGCACTTAGGGCTGTATGTGGGTGCTTATGGCTGTAGGTGGGCGCTTAGGGCTGTAGGTGTGCGCTTAGGCCTGTAGATGTGCGCTCAGGGCTGTAGGTGGGCCGTTAGGGCTGTAGGTGTGCGCTTAGGCCTGTAGTTGTGCGCTCAGGGCTGTAGGTGGGCGCTTAGGGCTGTAGGTGGGCGCTTAGGGTTGTAGGTGGGCGCCTATGGCAGTGGCTGGTCGCTTAGGGCTGTAGATGGGCGTTTAGGGCTGTAGGTGTGCGCTCAGTGCTTTAGGTGGGCGCTTAGGGCTGTAGATGGGTGCTTAGGGCTGTAGTTGGGCGCTTAGGGCTGTAGGTGGGCGCTTAGGGCTGTAGGTGGGCGCTTAGGGCTGTAGGTGGGCGCTTAGGGCTGTAGGTGGGCGCTTAGGGCTGTAGGTTGTCGCTTAGGGATGTACGTGGGCGCGTAGGGCAGTGGGTGGGCGCTCAGGGCTGCAGGTGGGCGCTTAGGGCTGTAGGTGGGCGCTTCGGGCTGTAGATGGGCGCTTATGGCTGTGGTTGGGCGCCTAGGGCTGTAGGTGGGCGCTTTGGGCTGTATGTGGGCGCTTATGGCTGTAGGTGTGCGCTTAGGGCAGTAGATGGTCGCTTAGGTCTTTAGTTGGTCGCTTAGGGCTATAGGTGGGCGCTCAGGGCTGTAGGTGGGCGTTTAGGGCTGTAGGTGGGCGATTAGGGCTGTAGGTGGGCCGTTAGGGATGTAGGTGGGCGCTTAGGGCTGTAGGTAGGCGCTTAGGGCTGTAGGTGGGCGCTTAGGGCTGTAGGTGGGCCCTTATGGCTGTAGATAGGCGCGTAGGGCTGTAGGTGGGCGCGTAGGGCAGTGGGTGGGCGCTTAGGTCTGTTGGTGGGCGCTTAGGGCTGTGGGTGGGCGCTTAGGGCTGTGGGTGGGCGCTTAGGGCTGTAGTTGGGCGCCTAGGGCTGTAGGTGGTCGCTTAGGGCTGTATGTGGGCGCTTGTGGCTGTAGGTGGGCGCTCAGGGCTGTAGGTGTGTGCTCAGGGCTGTAGTTGGGCCGTTAGGGCTGTAGGTGGGCCCTTAGGGCTGTAGTTGGGCGCTTAAAGCTGTAGATGGGCGCTTAGGGCTGGAGGTATGCGCTTAGGGCTGTAGGTGGGCGCGTATGGCAGTGGCTGGTCGCTCAGTGCTGTAGGTGGGCGCTTAGGGCTTTAGATGGGTGCTTAGGGCTGTAGTTGAGCACTGAGGGCTGTAGGTGGGCGCTTAGTGCTGTAGGTGGGCGCTTCGGGCTGTAGATGGGCACTTAGGGCTGTCGTTGGTCGCTTAGTGCTGTAGGTGGGCGCGTAGGGCAGTGGGTGGGCGCTTAGGGCTGTGGGTGGGCGCTTAGGGCTTTAGGTGGGCGCTTAGGGCTGTAGTTGGGCGCTCAATGCTGTAGTTGGGCGCTTCGGGCTGTAGATGGGCGCTTAGGGCTGTAGGTGGGCGCTTAGTGCTGTATTTGGGCGCCTAGGGCTGTAGGTGGGCGCTTACGGCTGTAGGTGGGCGCTTAGGGCTGTAGGTGGGCGCTTAGGGCTGTAGGTGGGCGCGTATGGAAGTGGCTGGTCACTTAGGGCTGTAGATGGGCGTTTAGGGCTGTAGGTGTGCACTCAGTGCTTTAGGTGGGCGCTTAGGGCTGTAGATGGGTGCTTAGGGCTGTAGTTGGGCGCTTAGTGCTGTAGGTGGGCGCTTAGGGCTGTAGGTGGGTGGTTAGGGCTGTAGGTGGGCGCTTAGGGCTGTAGGTGGTCGCTTAGGGCTGTACGTGGGCTCGTAGGGCAGTGGGTGGGCGCTTAGGGCTGTAGGTGGGCTCGTAGGGCAGTGGGTGTGCGCTTCGGGCTGTAGATGGGCGCTTAGGGCTGTAGTTGGGCGCCTAGGGCTGTAGCTGGGCACTTAGGGCTGCAGGTGTGCGCTTAGGGCTGTAGGTGGGCTGTTAGGGCTGTAGGTGGTCGCTTAGGCGTGTAGGTGGGCGCTTAGGGCTGTAGGTGGGCCTTTATGGCTGTAGATGCGCGCTTAGGGCTGTAGGTGGGCGCGTAGGGCAGTGGGTGGGCGCTTAGGGCTGTAGGTGGGCGTTTATGGATGTAGATGGGCGCTTAGGGCTGTAGGTGGGCGCATAGGGCAGTGGGTGGGCGCTTAGGGCTGTAGGTGGGCGCTTAGGGCTGTAGGTGGCCGCTCATTGCTGCAGGTGGGCGCTCAGTGCTGTAGGTGGGCGCTTAGGGCTGTAGATGAGCGCTTAGGGCTGTAGTTGGGCGCCTAGGGCTGTAGGTGGGCACTTAGGGCTGTATGTGGGTGCTTATGGCTGTAGGTGGGCGCTTAGGGCTGTAGGTGTGCGCTTAGGCCTGTAGTTGTGCGCTCAGGGCTGTAGGTGGGCCGTTAGGGCTGTAGGTGGGCGCCTACGGCTGTAGATGGGCGCTTAGGGCTGTAGGTGGGCGCTTAGGGCTGTAGGTGGGCGCCTATGGCAGTGGCTGGTCGCTTAGGGCTGTAGATGGGCGTTTAGGGCTGTAGGTGTGCGCTCAGTGCTTTAGGTGGGCGCTTAGGGCTGTAGGTGGGCGCTTAGGGCTGTAGGTGGGCGCTTAGGGCTGTAGGTGGGCGCTTAGGGCTGTAGGTGGGCGCTTAGGGCTGTAGGTGGGCGCTTAGGCCTGTAGGTTGTCGCTTAGGGATGTACGTGGGCGCGTAGGGCAGTGGGTGGGCGCTCAGGGCTGCAGGTGGGCGCTTTGGGCTGTATGTGGGCGCTTATGGCTGTAGGTGTGCGCTTAGGGCAGTAGATGGTCGCTTAGGTCTTTAGGTGGTCGCTTAGGGCTATAGGTGGGCGCTCAGGGCTGTAGGTGGGCGTTTAGGGCTGTAGGTGGGCGATTAGGGCTGTAGGTGGGCCGTTAGGGATGTAGGTGGGCGCTTAGGGCTGTAGGTAGGCGCTTAGGGCTGTAGGTGGGCGCTTAGGGCTGTAGGTGGGCCCTTATGGCTGTAGATGGGCGCGTAGGGCTGTAGGTGGGCGCGTAGGGCAGTGGGTGGGCGCTTAGGGCTGTTGGTGGGCGCTTAGGGCTGTAGTTGGGCGCCTAGGGCTGTAGGTGGTCGCTTAGGGCTGTATGTGGGCGCTTGTGGCTGTAGGTGGGCGCTCAGGGCTGTAGGTGGGCCCTTAGGGCTGTAGGTGGGCGCTTAAAGCTGTAGATGGGCGCTTAGGGCTGGAGGTATGCGCTTAGTGCTGTAGGTGGGCGCGTATGGCAGTGGCTGGTCGCTCAGTGCTGTAGGTGGGCGCTTAGGGCTTTAGATGGGTGCTTAGGGCTGTAGTTGAGCACTGAGGGCTGTAGGTGGGCGCTTAGGGCTGTAGGTGGGCGCTTCGGGCTGTAGATGGGCACTTAGGGCTGTAGGTGGTCGCTTAGTGCTGTAGGTGGGCGCGTAGGGCAGTGCGTGGGCGCTTAGGGCTGTGGGTGGGCGCTTAGGGCTTTAGGTGGTCGCTTAGGGCTGTAGGTGGGCGCTTAGGGCTGTAGTTGGGCGCTCAATGCTGTAGTTGGGCGCTTCGGGCTGTAGATGGGCGCTTAGGGCTGTAGGTGGGCGCTTAGGGCTGTAGGTGGGCGCTTAGGGCTGTAGGTGGGCGCTTAGGGCTGTAGTTGGGCGCCTAGGGCTGTAGGTGGGCGCTTAGTGCTGTATTTGGGCGCCCAGGGCTGCAGGCGGGCGCTTAGGGCTGTAGGTGGGCGTTTAGGGCTGTAGGTGGGCGCTTAGGGCTGTAGGTGGGCGCTTATGGCTGTAGATGGGCGCTTAGGGTTGTAGGTGGGCGAGTAGGTCTGTAGGTGGGCGAGTAGGGCAGTGGGTGGGCGCTCAGTGCTGTAGGTGGGCGCTTAGGGCTGTAGATGGGCGCTTAGGGCTGTAGGTGGGCGCGTAGGGCAGTGGGTGGGCGCTTATGGCTGTAGGTGGGCGCTTAGGGCTGTAGGTGTGCGCTCAGGGATGCAGATGTGAGTTCATGGCCTCTAGGTGGGCGCTGAGGGCTGTAGGTGGGCGCTTAGTGTTGTAGGTGGGCGCTTAGGGCTGTAGGTGGGCGCTTATGGCTGTAGATGGGCGCTTAGGGTTGTAGGTGGGCGAGTAGGTCTGTAGGTGGGCGAGTAGGGCAGTGGGTGGGCGCTCAGTGCTGTAGGTGGGCGCTTAGGGCTGTAGATGGGCGCTTAGGGCTGTAGGTGGGCGCGTAGGGCAGTGGGTGGGCGCTTATGGCTGTAGGTGGGCGCTTATGGCTGTAGATGGGCGCTTAGGGTTGTAGGTGGGCGAGAAGGTCTGTAGGTGGGCGAGTAGGGCAGTGAGTGGGCGCTCAGTGCTGTAGGTGGGCGCTTAGGGCTGTAGATGGGCGCTTAGGGCTGTAGGTGGGCGCGTAGGGCTGTAGGTGGGCGCGTAGGGCAGTGGGTGGGCGCTTATGGCTGTAGGTGGGCGATTAGGGCTGTAGGTGTGCGCTCAGGGATGCAGATGTGAGTTCATGGCCTCTAGGTGGGCGCTGAGGGCTGTAGGTGGGCGCTTAGTGTTGTAGGTGGGCGCTTAGGGCTGCAGGTGGGCGCGTAGGGCAGTGGGTGGGCGCTTAGTGCTGTAGGTGGGCGCTTATGGCTGTAGATGGGCGCGTAGGGCTGTAGGTGGGCGCGTAGGGCAGTGGGTGGGCGCTTAGGGCTGTTGGTGGGCGCTTAGGGCTGTAGGTGGGCGCTCAGTGCTGTAGGTGGTCGCTCAGTGCTGTAGGTGGGCGCTCAGTGCTGTAGGTGGGCGCTTAGGGCTGTAGATGGGCGCTTAGGGCTGTGGGTGGGCGCTTCGGGCTGTAGTTGGGCGCCTAGGGCTGTAGGTGGTCGCTTAGGGCTGTATGTGGGCCCTCAGGGCTGTAGGTGGGCCGTTAGGGCTGTAGATGTGCGCTTCGGGCTGTAAGTGGGCGCTTAGGGCTGTAGGTGGGCGCTTAAAGCTGTAGATGGGCGCTTAGGGCTGTAGGTATGCGCTTAGGGCTGTAGGTGGGCGCGTATGGCAGTGGCTGGTCGCTTAGGGCTGTAGATGGGCGCTTAGGGCTGTAGGTGTGCGCTCAGTGCTGTAGGTGGGCGCTTAGGGCTGTGGGTGGGCGCTTAGGGCTGTAGTTGAGCGCTTAGGGCTGTAGGTGGGCGCTTAGGGTTGTAGGTGGGCGCTTCGGGCTGTAGATGGGCGCTTAGGGCTGTAGGTGGTCGCTTAGTGCTGTAGGTGGGCGCATAGGGCAGTGGGTGGGCGCTTAGGGCTGTGGGTGGGCGCTTAGGGCTTTAGGTGGTCGCTTAGGGCTGTAGGTGGGCGCTTAGGGCTGTAGTTGTGCGCTCAGTGCTGTAGGTGGGCGCTTCGGGCTGTAGATGGGCGCTTATGGCTGTAGGTGTGCGCTGAGGGCTGTAGGTGGGCGCTCAGGGCAGTAGGTGGGCGCTCAGGGCAGTAGGTGGGCGCTTAGGGCAGTAGGTGTGCGCTTAGGGCTGTAGGTGGTTGATTAGGGCTGTAGATGGGCGCTCAGATCTGTAGGAGTGCGCTTAGTGCTGTAGGTGGGCGCTCAGTGCTGTCGGTGGGCGCTGAGGGCTGTAGGTGGACGCTTAGGGCTGTAGGTGGGCGCATAGGGCTGTAGATGGGCGCTGAGGGCTGTAGGTGGGCGCTGAGGGCTGTAGGTGGTCGATTAGGGCTGTAGGTGGGCGCTCAGATCTGTAGGAGTGCGCTTAGTGCTGTAGGTGGGCGCTCAGTGCTGTCGGTGGGCGCTTAGGGCTGTAGGTGGGCGCTTAGGGCTGTAGGTGGGCGCTTAGGGCTGTAGGTGGGCGCCTTGTACTTTAGGTGGCCGCTTAGGGCTGTAGGTGGGCGCTTAGGGCTGTAGTTTGGCGCTTAGGGCTGTAGGTGGGCGCTTCGGGCTGTAGGTGGGCGGTTAGGGCTTTAGGTGGGCGCTCAGGGCTGTCGGTGGGCGCTTACGGCTGTAGGTGGGGGCTGAGTGCTGTACAGTGGGCGCTTAGGGCTGTAGGTGGGCGCCTAGTGCTTTAGGTGCGCACTTAGGGATGTAGGAGGGCGCTCAGGGCTGTAGGTGGGCGATTAGTCCTGTAGGTGGGCGCATAGAGCTGTAGGTGTGCGCTTAGGGCTGCGGGTGGGCGCTCAGTGCTTTAGGTGGTCGCTTAGGGCTGTAGGTGGTCGCTTAGGGCTGTAGGTGCGCGCTTAGGTTTGTAGGTGTGCGCTCAGGGCTGAAGGTGGGCGCTTAGGGCTGTAGGTGGGTGCTCACGCCTGCAGGTGGGCGACTAGGGCTGTAGTTGGGCGCTTAGGGCTGTAGGTGGGCGCTCAGGGCTGTACGAGGGCGCTCAGAGGTGTAGGTGGGCGGTTAGGGCTTTAGTTGGCGTTCAGGGCTTTAGTTGGCATTCAGGGCTGTAGGTGGGCACTCAGGGCTGTAGGCGGTCGCTTAGGGCTGCAGGTGGGCGCTTAAGGCTGTAGATAGGCGCTTAGGGCTGTAGGTGGGCGCTTAGGGCTGTAGGTGGGCGCTTAGGGCTGTAGGTGGGCGCTTAGGGCTGTAGGTGGGCGCTCAGCGCTGTAGATGGGCGCTTAGGTGGGCGCGTAGGGCTGTAGGTGGGCGATTAGGGCTGTAGGTGGGCAATAAGGGCCGTATTTGGGCGCTCAGGGCTGTAGGTGGGCGCTCAGGGCAGTAGATGGGCGCGTAGGTGGGCGCGTAGGGCTGTAGGTGGGCGATCAGGGCCGTATTTGGGCGCTCAGGGTTGTAGGTGGGCGCTTAGTGTTGCAGGAGGGTGCTCATAGCTGTACGTGGGCGCTGAGGGCTGTAGATCAGCGCTTAGGGCTGCAGGTGGGCGCTTTATAGGTGGGCGCTTTATAGGTGGGCGCTCAGGGCTGTAGTTGGGCGCATAGTGCTGTAGGTGGGCGCTTAGGACTGTAGGTGGGCGCTGTGGGCTTTAGGTAGGCGCTTAGGACTGTAGGTGGGCGCTGTGGGCTTTAGGTGGGCGCTTAGGACTGTAGGTGGGCGCTGTGGGCTTTAGGTGGGCGATTAGGGCTGTACGAGGGCGCTCAGACGTGTAGGTGGGCGCTCAGGTCTGTAGGTGGGTGCTTAGGGCTGTAGGTGGGCGCCTAGGTCTGTAGGCGGGCGCTCAGGTCTGTAGGTGGGTGCTTAGGGCTGTAGGTGGGCGCTCAGGTCTGTAGGTGGGTGCTTAGGGCTGTAGGTGGGCGCTCAGGTCTGTAGGTGGGTGCTTAGGGCTGTAGGTGGGCGCTGAGGGCTGTAGGTGGGCGCTTAGGGCTGTAGGTGGGCGCTGAGGGCTATAGGTGGGCGCCTAGGGCTGTAGGTGGGCGGTTAGGGCTGTAGGTGGACGCTTAGGGCTGTAGGTGTGCGCTGAGTGCTGCAGATGGGCGCTCACGTCTGTAGGAGTGCGCGTAGGGCTGTAGGTGGGCGCTCAGTGCTGTCGGTGGGCGCTTAGGGCTGTAGGTGAGGGCTGAGGGCTGTAGCTGGGCGCTCAAGGCAGTAGGTGTGCGCTTAGGGCTGTATGTGGGAGCTCAGGGCTGTAGGTGGGCACTCAGGGCTGCAGGTGGGCCTGTAGGGCTGCAGGTGGGCGCATCGGGCTGTAGGTGGGCGCTCAAACCTGTAGGTGGGCGCGCAGGGCTGTAGGAGTGCGCTTAGTGTTGTAGGTGGGCGCCCAGTGCTGTCGGTGGGCGCTGAGGGCTGTAGGTGGACGCTTAGGGCTGTAGGTGGACACTTAGGGCTGTAGTTGGGCGCCTAGGGCTGTAGCTCGGCGCTTAGGGCTGTATGTGTGCGCTCAGGGCTGTAGGTGGGCGTTTAGGGCTGTAGGTGGGCGTTTAGGGCTGTATGTGTGAGCTGAGGGCTGTAGGTGGGCGCTCAGGGCTGTAGGTGGGCGTTTAGGGCTGTAGGTGGTCGTTTAGGGCTGTAGATGGGCGCTTAGGGCTGTGGGTGGGCGCTTCGGGCTGTAGTTGGGCGCCTAGGGCTGTAGGTGGTCGCTTAGGGCTGTATGTGGGCCCTCAGGGCTGTAGGTGGGCCGTTAGGGCTGTAGATGTGCGCTTCGGGCTGTAGGTGGGCGCTTAGGGCTGTAGGTGGGCGCTTAAAGCTGTAGATGGGCGCTTAGGGCTGTAGGTATGCGCTTAGGTCTGTAGGTGGGCGCGTATGGCAGTGGCTGGTCGCTTAGGGCTGTAGATGGGCGCTTAGGGCTGTAGGTGTGCGCTCAGTGCTGTAGGTGGGCGCTTAGGGCTGTGGGTGGGCGCTTAGGGCTGTAGTTGAGCGCTTAGGGCTTTAGGTGGGCGCTTAGGGTTGTATGTGGGCGCTTCGGGCTGTAGATGGGCGCTTAGGGCTGTAGGTGGTCGATTAGTGCTGTAGGTGGGCGCATAGGGCAGTGGGTGGGCGCTTAGGGCTGTGGGTGGGCGCTTAGGGCTTTAGGTGGTCGCTTAGGGCTGTAGGTGGGCGCTTAGGGCTGTAGTTGTGCGCTCAGTGCTGTAGGTGGGCGCTTCGGGCTGTAGATGGGCGCTTATGGCTGTAGGTGTGCGCTGAGGGCTGTAGGTGGGCGCTCAGGGCAGTAGGTGGGCGCTCAGGGCAGTAGGTGGGCGCTTAGGGCAGTAGGTGTGCGCTTAGGGCTGTAGGTGGTTGATTAGGGCTGTAGATGGGCGCTCAGATCTGTAGGAGTGCGCTTAGTGCTGTAGGTGGGCGCTCAGTGCTGTCGGTGGGCGCTGGGGGCTGTAGGTGGACGCTTAGGGCTGTAGGTGGGCGCATAGGGCTGTAGATGGGCGCTGAGGGCTGTAGGTGGGCGCTGAGGGCTGTAGGTGGTCGATTAGGGCTGTAGGTGGGCGCCTTGTACTTTAGGTGGCCGCTTAGGGCTGTAGGTGGGCGCTTAGGACTGTAGGTTGGCGCTTAGGGCTGGAGGTGGGCGCTTCCGGCTGTAGGTGGGCGGTTAGGGCTTTAGGTGGGCGCTCAGGGCTGTCGGTGGGCGCTTACGGCTGTAGGTGGGCGCTGAGTTCTGTACAGTGGGCGCTTAGGGCTGTAGGTGGGCGCCTAGTGCTTTAGGTGCGCACTTAGGGATGTAGGAGGGCGCTCAGGGCTGTAGGTGGGCGATTAGTCCTGTAGGTGGGCGCATAGAGCTGTAGGTGTGCGCTTAGGGCTGCGGGTGGGCGCTCAGTGCTTTAGGTGGTCGCTTAGGGCTGTAGGTGGACGCTTAGGGCTGTAGGTGCGCGCTTAGGTTTGTAGGTGTGCGCTCAGGGCTGTAGGTGGTCGCTTAGGGCTGTAGGTGCGCGCTTAGGTTTGTAGGTGTGCGCTCAGGGCTGAAGGTGGGCGCTTAGGGCTGTAGGTGGGTGCTCACGCCTGCAGGTGGGCGACTAGGGCTGTAGTTGGGCGCTTAGGGCTGTAGGTGGGCGCTCAGGGCTGTACGAGGGCGCTCAGAGGTGCAGGTGGGCGGTTAGGGCTTTAGTTGGCGTTCAGGGCTTTAGTTGGCATTCAGGGCTGTAGGTGGGCACTCAGGGCTGTAGGCGGTCGCTTAGGGCTGCAGGTGGGCGCTTAAGGCTGTAGATGGGCGCTTAGGGCTGTAGGTGGGCGCTTAGGGCTGTAGGTGGGCGCTTAGGGCTGTAGGTGGGCGCTCAGGGCTGTAGATGGGCGCTTAGGTGGGCGCGTAGGGCTGTAGGTGGGCGATTAGGGCTGTAGGTGGGCAATAAGGGCCGTATTTGGGCGCTCAGGGCTGTAGGTGGGCGCTCAGGGCAGTAGATGGGCGCGTAGGTGGGCGCGTAGGGCTGTAGGTGGGCGATCAGGGCCGTATTTGGGCGCTCAGGGCTGTAGGTGGGCGCTTAGTGTTGCAGGAGGGTGCTCATAGCTGTACGTGGGCGCTGAGGGCTGTAGATCAGCGCTTAGGGCTGCAGGTGGGCGCTTTATAGGTGGGCGCTTTATAGGTGGGCGCTCAGGGCTGTAGTTAGGCGCATAGTGCTGTAGGTGGGCGATTAGGACTGTAGGTGGGCGCTGTGGGCTTTAGGTAGGCGCTTAGGACTGTAGGTGGGCGCTGTGGGCTTTAGGTGGGCGCTTAGGACTGTAGGTGGGCGCTGTGGGCTTTAGGTGGGCGATTAGGGCTGTACGAGGGCGCTCAGACGTGTAGGTGGGCGCTCAGGTCTGTAGGTGGGTGCTTAGGGCTGTAGGTGGGCGCCTAGGTCTGTAGGTGGGCGCTCAGGTCTGTAGGTGGGTGCTTAGGGCTGTAGGTGGGCGCTCAGGGCTGTAGGTGGGCGTTTAGGTCTGTAGGTGGGCGCTTAGGGCTGTAGGTGGGCGCGTAGGGCAGTGGGTGGGCGCTTAGGGCTGTAGGTGGGCGCGTAGGGCAGTGGGTGGGCGCTTAGGGTTGTATGTGGGCGCTTATGGCTGTAGGTGGGCGCTAAGGGCTGTAGGTCGGCCGTTAGGGCTGTAGGTGGGCGCTTAGGGCTGTAGGTGGGCGCTTACGGCTGTAGATGGGCGCTTAGGGCTGTAGGTGGGCGCTTAGGGCTGTAGGTGGGCGCGTATGGCAGTGGCTGGTCGCTTAGGGCTGTAGATGGGCGTTTTGGGCTGTAGGTATGCGCTTAGTGCTTTAGGTGGGCGCTTAGGGCTGTAGGTGGGTGCTTAGAGCTGTAGTTGGGCGCTTAGGGCTGTAGGTGGGCGCTTAGGGCTGTAGATGGGCGCTTAGGCCTGTAGGTGGTCGCTTAGGGCTGTACGTGGGCTCGTAGGGCAGTGGGTGGGCGCTTAGGGCTGTAGGTGGGCGCTTAGGACTGTACTTGGGCGCTTCGGGCTGTAGATGGGCGCTTAGGGCTGTGTTTGGGCGCCTAGGGCTGTAGGTGGGCGCATTGGGCTGTATGTGGGCGATTATGGCTGTAGGTGGTCGCTTCGGGCTGTAGGTGGGCGCTTAGGGCTGTAGGTGGGCGCTTAGGGCTGTAGGTGGGCCGTTAGGGCTGTAGGTGGTCGCTTAGGGCTGTAGGTGGGCGTTTAGGGCTGTAGGTGGGCGTTTAGGGCTGTAGGTGGGCCGTTAGGGCTGTAGGTGGGCGCTTAGGGCTGTAGGTTGTCGGTTAGGCGTGTAGGTGGGCGCTTAGGGCTGTAGGTGGGCCTTTATGGCTGTAGATGGGCGCTTAGGGCTGTAGATGGGCGCGTAGGGCAGTGGGTGGGCGCTTAGGGCTGTAGGTGGCCGCTCATTGCTGTAGGCGGGCGCTCAGTGCTGTAGGTGGGCGCATAGGGCTGTAGATGGGCGCTTAGGGCTGTAGGTGGGCGCTTAGGGCTGTAGTTGGTCGCCTAGGGATGTAGGTGGGCGCTTAGGGCTGTATGTGGGCGCTTATGGCTGTAGGTGGGCGCTTAGGGCTGTAGGTGTGCGCTCAGGGCTGTAGGTGGGCGCTTACGGCTGTAGATGGGCGCTTAGGGCTGTAGGTGGGCGCGTATGGCAGTGGCTGGTCGCTTAGGGCTGTAGATGGGCGTTGTGGGCTGTAGGTATGCGCTCAGTGCTTTAGGTGGGCGCTTAGGGCTGTAGTTGGGCGCTTAGGGCTGTAGGTGGGCGCTTAGGGCTGTAGATGGGTGCTTAGGCCTGTAGGTGGTCGCTTAGGGCTGTACGTGGGCTCGTAGGGCAGTGGGTGGGCGCTTAGGGCTGTAGGTGGGCGCTTAGGGCCGTGGTTGGGCGCCTAGGGCTGTAGGTGGGCGCTTTGGGCTGTAGGTGGGCGTTTAGGGCTGTAGGTGGGCGTTTAGGGCTGTATGTGTGAGCTGAGGGCTGTAGGTGGGCGCTCAGGGCTGTAGGTGGGCGATTAGGGCTGTAGGTGGGCCGTTAGGGATGTAGGTGGGCGCTTAGGGCTGTAGGTAGGCGCTTAGGGCTGTAGGTGGGCGCTTAGGGCTGTAGGTGGGCCCTTATGGCTGTAGATGGGCGCGTAGGGCTGTAGGTGGGCGCGTAGGGCAGTGGGTGGGCGCTTAGGGCTGTTGGTGGGCGCTTAGGGCTGTAGTTGGGCGCCTAGGGCTGTAGGTGGTCGCTTAGGGCTGTAGGTGGGCCCTTAGGGCTGTAGGTGGGCGCTCAGGGCTGTAGGTGGGCCCTTAGGGCTGTAGGTGGGCGCTTAAAGCTGTAGATGGGCGCTTAGGGCTGGAGGTATGCGCTTAGCGCTGTAGGTGGGCGCGTATGGCAGTGGCTGGTCGCTCAGTGCTGTAGGTGGGCGCTTAGGGCTTTAGATGGGTGCTTAGGGCTGTAGTTGAGCACTGAGGGCTGTAGGTGGGCGCTTAGGGCTGTAGGTGGGCGCTTCGGGCTGTAGATGGGCACTTAGGGCTGTAGGTGGTCGCTTAGTGCTGTAGGTGGGCGCGTAGGGCAGTGCGTGGGCGCTTAGGGCTGTGGGTGGGCGCTTAGGGCTTTAGGTGGTCGCTTAGGGCTGTAGGTGGGCGCTTAGGGCTGTAGGTGTGCGCTCAGGGATGCAGATGTGAGTTCATGGCCTCTAGGTGGGCGCTTCGGGCTGTAGGTGGGCCGTTAGGGCTGTAGGTGGGCTGTTAGGGCTGTAGGTGGTCGCTTAGGCGTGTAGGTGGGCGCTTAGGGCTGTAGGTGGGCCTTTATGGCTGTAGATGCGCGCTTAGGGCTGTAGATGGGCGCGTAGGGCAGTGGGTGGGCGCTTAGGGCTGTAGGTGGGCGTTTATGGATGTAGATGGGCGCTTAGGGCTGTAGGTGGGCGCTTAGGGCTGTAGGTGGCCGCTCATTGCTGCAGGTGGGCGCTCAGTGCTGTAGGTGGGCGCTTAGGGCTGTAGATGGGCGCTTAGGGCTGTAGGTGGGCGCTTAGGGCTGTAGTTGGGCGCCTAGGGCTGTAGGTGGGCACTTAGGGCTGTATGTGGGTGCTTATGGCTGTAGTTGGGCGCTTAGGGCTGTAGGTGTGCGCTTAGGCCTGTAGATGTGCGCTCAGGGCTGTAGGTGGGCCGTTAGGGCTGTAGGTGGGCGCCTACGGCTGTAGATGGGCGCTTAGGGCTGTAGGTGGGCGCCTATGGCAGTGGCTGGTCGCTTAGGGCTGTAGATGGGCGTTTAGGGCTGTAGGTGTGCGCTCAGTGCTTTAGGTGGGCGCTTAGGGCTGTAGGTGGGCGCTTAGGGCTGTAGGTGGGCGCTTAGGGCTGTAGGTGGGCGCTTAGGGCTGTAGGTGGGCGCTTAGGGCTGTAGGTGGGCGCTTAGGCCTGTAGGTTGTCGCTTAGGGATGTACGTGGGCGCGTAGGGCAGTGGGTGGGCGCTCAGGGCTGCAGGTGGGCGCTTTGGGCTGTATGTGGGCGCTTATGGCTGTAGGTGTGCGCTTAGGGCAGTAGATGGTCGCTTAGGTCTTTAGGTGGTCGCTTAGGGCTATAGGTGGGCGCTCAGGGCTGTAGGTGGGCGTTTAGGGCTGTAGGTGGGCGATTAGGGCTGTAGGTGGGCCGTTAGGGATGTAGGTGGGCGCTTAGGGCTGTAGGTAGGCGCTTAGGGCTGTAGGTGGGCGCTTAGGGCTGTAGGTGGGCCCTTATGGCTGTAGATGGGCGCGTAGGGCTGTAGGTGGGCGCGTAGGGCAGTGGGTGGGCGCTTAGGGCTGTTGGTGGGCGCTTAGGGCTGTAGTTGGGCGCCTAGGGCTGTAGGTGGTCGCTTAGGGCTGTATGTGGGCGCTTGTGGCTGTAGGTGGGCGCTCAGGGCTGTAGGTGGGCCCTTAGGGCTGTAGGTGGGCGCTTAAAGCTGTAGATGGGCGCTTAGGGCTGGAGGTATGCGCTTAGGGCTGTAGGTGGGCGCGTATGGCAGTGGCTGGTCGCTCAGTGCTGTAGGTGGGCGCTTAGGGCTTTAGATGGGTGCTTAGGGCTGTAGTTGAGCACTGAGGGCTGTAGGTGGGCGCTTAGGGCTGTAGGTGGGCGCTTCGGGCTGTAGATGGGCACTTAGGGCTGTAGGTGGTCGCTTAGTGCTGTAGGTGGGCGCGTAGGGCAGTGCGTGGGCGCTTAGGGCTGTGGGTGGGCGCTTAGGGCTTTAGGTGGTCGCTTAGGGCTGTAGGTGGGCGCTTAGGGCTGTAGGTGTGCGCTCAGGGATGCAGATGTGAGTTCATGGCCTCTAGGTGGGCGCTGAGGGCTGTAGGTGGGCGCTTAGTGTTGTAGGTGGGCGCTTAGGGCTGCAGGTGGGCGCGTAGGGCAGTGGGTGGGCGCTTAGTGCTGTAGGTGGGCGCTTATGGCTGTAGATGGGCGCGTAGGGCTGTAGGTGGGCGCGTAGGGCAGTGGGTGGGCGCTTCGGGCTGTAGATGGGCACTTAGGGCTGTAGGTGGTCGCTTAGTGCTGTAGGTGGGCGCGTAGGGCAGTGCGTGGGCGCTTAGGGCTGTGGGTGGGCGCTTAGGGCTTTAGGTGGTCGCTTAGGGCTGTAGGTGGGCGCTTAGGGCTGTAGGTGTGCGCTCAGGGATGCAGATGTGAGTTCATGGCCTCTAGGTGGGCGCTGAGGGCTGTAGGTGGGCGCTTAGTGTTGTAGGTGGGCGCTTAGGGCTGCAGGTGGGCGCGTAGGGCAGTGGGTGGGCGCTTAGTGCTGTAGGTGGGCGCTTATGGCTGTAGATGGGCGCGTAGGGCTGTAGGTGGGCGCATAGGGCAGTGGGTGGGCGCTTAGGGCTGTTGGTGGGCGCTTAGGGCTGTAGGTGGGCGCTCAGTGCTGTAGGTGGTCGCTCAGTGCTGTAGGTGGGCGCTCAGTGCTGTAGGTGGGCGCTTAGGGCTGTAGATGGGCGCATAGGGCTGTGGGTGGGCGCTTCGGGCTGTAGTTGGGCGCCTAGGGCTGTAGGTGGTCGCTTAGGGCTGTATGTGGGCCCTCAGGGCTGTAGGTGGGCCGTTAGGGCTGTAGATGTGCGCTTCGGGCTGTAAGTGGGCGCTTAGGGCTGTAGGTGGGCGCTTAAAGCTGTAGATGGGCGCTTAGGGCTGTAGGTATGCGCTTAGGGCTGTAGGTGGGCGCGTATGGCAGTGGCTGGTCGCTTAGGGCTGTAGATGGGCGCTTAGGGCTGTAGGTGTGCGCTCAGTGCTGTAGGTGGGCGCTTAGGGCTGTGGGTGGGCGCTTAGGGCTGTAGTTGAGCGCTTAGGGCTGTAGGTGGGCGCTTAGGGTTGTAGGTGGGCGCTTCGGGCTGTAGATGGGCGCTTAGGGCTGTAGGTGGTCGCTTAGTGCTGTAGGTGGGCGCATAGGGCAGTGGGTGGGCGCTTAGGGCTGTGGGTGGGCGCTTAGGGCTTTAGGTGGTCGCTTAGGGCTGTAGGTGGGCGCTTAGGGCTGTAGTTGTGCGCTCAGTGCTGTAGGTGGGCGCTTCGGGCTGTAGATGGGCGCTTATGGCTGTAGGTGTGCGCTGAGGGCTGTAGGTGGGCGCTCAGGGCAGTAGGTGGGCGCTCAGGGCAGTAGGTGGGCGCTTAGGGCAGTAGGTGTTCGCTTATGGCTGTAGGTGGTTGATTAGGGCTGTAGATGGGCGCTCAGATCTGTAGGAGTGCGCTTAGTGCTGTAGGTGGGCGCTCAATGCTGTCGGTGGGCGCTGAGGGCTGTAGGTGGACGCTTAGGGCTGTAGGTGGGCGCATAGGGCTGTAGATGGGCGCTGAGGGCTGTAGGTGGGCGCTTCGGGCTGTAGATGGGCGCTTATGGCTGTAGGTGTGCGCTGAGGGCTGTAGGTGGGCGCTCAGGGCAGTAGGTGGGCGCTTAGGGCAGTAGGTGTGCGCTTAGGGCTGTAGGTGGTTGATTAGGGCTGTAGATGGGCGCTCAGATCTGTAGGAGTGCGCTTAGTGCTGTAGGTGGGCGCTCAGTGCTGTCGGTGGGCGCTGAGGGCTGTAGGTGGACGCTTAGGGCTGTAGGTGGGCGCATAGGGCTGTAGATGGGCGCTGAGGGCTGTAGGTGGGCGCTGAGGGCTGTAGGTGGGCGCTTATGGCTGTAGGTTGGCGCTTAGGGCTGTAGGTGGGCGCTTCGGGCTGTAGGTGGGCGGTTAGGGCTTTAGGTGGGCGCTCAGGGCTGTCGGTGGGCGCTTACGGCTGTAGGTGGGCGCTGAGTGCTGTACAGTGGGCGCTTAGGGCTGTAGATGGGCGCCTAGTGCTTTAGGTGCGCACTTAGGGATGTAGGAGGGCGCTCAGGGCTGTAGGTGGGCGATTAGTCCTGTAGGTGGGCGCATAGAGCTGTAGGTGTGCGCTTAGGGCTGCGGGTGGGCGCTCAGTGCTTTAGGTGGTCTCTTAGGGCTGTAGGTGGTCGCTTAGGGCTGTAGGTGCGCGCTTAGGTTTGTAGGTGTGCGCTCAGGGCTGAATGTGGGCGCTTAGGGCTGTAGGTGGGTGCTCACGCCTGCAGGTTGGCGACTAGGGCTGTAGTTGGGCGCTTAGGGCTGTAGGTGGGCGCTCAGGGCTGTACGAGGGCGCTCAGAGGTGTAGGTGGGCGGTTAGGGCTTTAGTTGGCGTTCAGGGCTTTAGTTGGCATTCAGGGCTGTAGGTGGGCACTCAGGGCTGTAGGCGGTCGCTTAGGGCTGCAGGTGGGCGCTTAAGGCTGTAGATAGGCGCTTAGGGCTGTAGGTGGGCGCTTAGGGCTGTAGGTGGGCGCTTAGGGCTGTAGGTGGGCGCTTAGGGCTGTAGGTGGGCGCTCAGGGCTGTAGATGGGCGCTTAGTTGGGCGCGTAGGGCTGTAGGTGGGCGATTAGGGCTGTAGGTGGGCAATAAGGGCCGTATTTGGGCGCTCAGGGCTGTAGGTGGGCGCTCAGGGCAGTAGATGGGCGCGTAGGTGGGCGCGTAGGGCTGTAGGTGGGCGATCAGGGCCGTATTTGGGCGCTCAGGGCTGTAGGTGGGCGCTTAGTGTTGCAGGGTGCTCATAGCTGTACGTGGGCGCTGAGGGCTGTAGATCAGCGTTTAGGGCTGCAGGTGGGCGCTTTATAGGTGGGCGCTTTATAGGTGGGCGCTCAGGGCTGTAGTTGGGCGCATAGTGCTGTAGGTGGGCGCTGTGGGCTTTAGGTAGGCGCTTAGGACTGTAGGTGGGCGCTGTGGGCTTTAGGTGGGCGCTTAGGACTGTAGGTGGGCGCTGTGGGCTTTAGGTGGGCGATTAGGGCTGTACGAGGGCGCTCAGACGTGTAGGTGGGCGCTCAGGTCTGTAGGTGGGTGCTTAGGGCTGTAGGTGGGCGCCTAGGTCTGTAGGTGGGCGCTCAGGTCTGTAGGTGGGTGCTTAGGGCTGTAGGTGGGCGCTCAGGTCTGTAGGTGGGTGCTTAGGGCTGTAGGTGGGCGCTTAGGGCTGTAGGTGGGTGCTTAGGGCTGTAGGTGGGCGCTGAGGGCTATAGGTGGGCGCCTAGGGCTGTAGGTGGGCGGTTAGGGCTGTAGGTGGACGCTTAGGGCTGTAGGTGTGCGCTGAGTGCTGCAGATGGGCGCTCAGGTCTGTAGGAGTGCGCGTAGGGCTGTAGGTGGGCGCTCAGTGCTGTCGGTGGGCGCTTAGGGCTGTAGGTGAGGGCTGAGGGCTGTAGCTGGGCGCTCAAGGCAGTAGGTGTGCGCTTAGGGCTGTATGTGGGAGCTCAGGGCTGTAGGTGGTCACTCAGGACTGCAGGTGGGCCTGTAGGGCTGCAGGTGGGCGCATCGGGCTGTAGGTGGGCGCTCAAACCTGTAGGTGGGCGCGCAGGGCTGTAGGAGTGCGCTTAGTGTTGTAGGTGGGCGCCCAGTGCTGTCGGTGGGCGCTGAGGGCTGTAGGTGGACGCTTAGGGCTGTAGGTGGACACTTAGGGCTGTAGTTGGGCGCCTATGGCTGTAGCTCGGCGCTTAGGGCTGTAGGTGTGCGCTCAGGGCTGTAGGTGGGCGTTTAGGGCTGTAGGTGGGCGTTTAGGGCTGTATGTGTGAGCTGAGGGCTGTAGGTGGGCGCTCAGGGCTGTAGGTGGGCGTTTAGGGCTGTAGGTGGGCGTTTAGGGCTGTAGGTGGGCCTTTATGGCTGTAGATGGGCGCTTAGGGCTGTAGGTGGGCGCGTAGGGCAGTGGGTGGGCGCTTAGGGTTGTAGGTGGGCGCTTAGGGCTGTAGTTGGCCGCTCATTGCTGTAGGTGGGCGCTCAGTGCTGTAGGTGGGCGCCTAGGGATGTAGGTGGGCGCTTAGTGCTGTATGTGGGCGCTTATGGCTGTAGGTGGGCGCTAAGGGCTGTAGGTCGGCCGTTAGGGCTGTAGGTGGGCGCTTAGGGCTGTAGGTGGGCGCTTACGGCTGTAGATGGGCGCTTAGGGCTGTAGGTGGGCGCTAAGGGCTGTAGGTGGGCGCGTATGGCAGTGGCTGGTCGCTTAGGGCTGTAGATGGGCGTTTTGGGCTGTAGGTATGCGCTTAGTGCTTTAGGTGGGCGCTTAGGGCTGTAGGTGGGTGCTTAGAGCTGTAGTTGGGCGCTTAGGGCTGTAGGTGGGCGCTTAGGGCTGTAGATGGGCGCTTAGGCCTGTAGGTGGTCGCTTAGGGCTGTACGTGGGCTCGTAGGGCAGTGGGTGGGCGCTTAGGGCTGTAGGTGGGCGCTTAGGGCTGTACTTGGGCGCTTCGGGCTGTAGATGGGCGCTTAGGGCTGTGTTTGGGCGCCTAGGGCTGTAGGTGGGCGCTTTGGGCTGTATGTGGGCGATTATGGCTGTAGGTGGGCGCTTCGGGCTGTAGATGGGCGCTTAGGGCTGTAGGTGGGCGCTTAGGGCTGTAGGTGGGCGCTTAGGGCTGTAGGTGGGCCGTTAGGGCTGTAGGTGGTCGCTTAGGGCTGTAGGTGGGCGTTTAGGGCTGTAGGTGGGCGTTTAGGGCTGTAGGTGGGCGTTTAGGGCTGTAGGTGGGCCGTTAGGGCTGTAGGTGGGCGCTTAGGGCTGTAGGTTGTCGGTTAGGCGTGTAGGTGGGCGCTTAGGGCTGTAGGTGGGCCTTTATGGCTGTAGATGGGCGCTGAGGGCTGTAGATGGGCGCGTAGGGCAGTGGGTGGGCGCTTAGGGCTGTAGGTGGCCGCTCATTGCTGTAGGCGGGCGCTCAGTGCTGTAGGTGGGCGCATAGGGCTGTAGATGGGCGCTTAGGGCTGTAGGTGGGCGCTTAGGGCTGTAGTTGGTCGCCTAGGGATGTAGGTGGGCGCTTATGGCTGTAGGTGGGCGCTTAGGGCTGTAGGTGTGCGCTCAGGGCTGTAGGTGGGCGCTTACGGCTGTAGATGGGCGCTTAGGGCTGTAGGTGGGCGCGTATGGCAGTGGCTGGTCGCTTAGGGCTGTAGATGGGCGTTTTGGGCTGTAGGTATGCGCTCAGTGCTTTAGGTGGGCGCTTAGGGCTGTAGTTGGGCGCTTAGGGCTGTAGGTGGGCGCTTAGGGCTGTAGATGGGTGCTTAGGCCTGTAGGTGGTCGCTTAGGGCTGTACGTGGGCTCGTAGGGCAGTGGGTGGGCGCTTAGGGCTGTAGGTGGGCGCTTAGGGCCGTGGTTGGGCGCCTAGGGCTGTAGGTGGGCGCTTTGGGCTGTATTTGGGCGCTTATGGCTGTAGGTGTGCGCTGAGGGCTGTAGGTGGGCGCTCAAGGCAGTAAGTGGGCGCGTAGGGCAGTAGGTGGGCGCTTAGGGCTGTAGGTGGGCCGTTAGGGCTGTAGGTGGGCGCTTAGGGCTGTAGGTGGGCGCTTAGGGCTGTAGGTGGGCGCGTATGGAAGTGGCTGGTCACTTAGGGCTGTAGATGGGCGTTTAGGGCTGTAGGTGTGCACTCAGTGCTTTAGGTGGGCGCTTAGGGCTGTAGATGGGTGCTTAGGGCTGTAGTTGGGCGCTTAGTGCTGTAGGTGGGCGCTTAGGGCTGTAGGTGGGTGGTTAGGGCTGTAGGTGGGCGCTTAGGGCTGTAGGTGGTCGCTTAGGGCTGTACGTGGGCTCGTAGGGCAGTGGGTGGGCGCTTAGGGCTGTAGGTGGGCTCGTAGGGCAGTGGGTGGGCGCTTCGGGCTGTAGATGGGCGCTTAGGGCTGTGGTTGGGCGCCTAGGGCTGTAGGTGGGCGCTTTGGGCTGTATGTGGGCGCTTATTGCTCTAGGTGTTCGCTGAGGGCTGTAGGTGGGCCGTTAGGGCTGTAGGTGGGCTGTTAGGGCTGTAGGTGGTCGCTTAGGCGTGTAGGTGGGCGCTTAGGGCTGTAGGTGGGCCTTTATGGCTGTAGATGCGCGCTTAGGGCTGTAGATGGGCGCGTAGGGCAGTGGGTGGGCGCTTAGGGCTGTAGGTGGGCGCTTATGGCTGCAGATGGGCACGTAGGGCTGTAGGTGGGCGCTTAGGGCTGTAGGTGGGCGCTTATGGCTGTAGATGGGCACGTAGGGCTGTAGGTGGGCGCTTAGGGCTGTAGGTGTGCGCTCAGTGCTGTAGGTGTGCGCTCAGTGCTGTAGATGGGCGCTCAGTGCTGTAGGTGGGCGCTTAGGGCAGTAGATGGGCGCTTAGGGCTGTGGGTGGGCGCTTAGGGCTGTAGTTGGGCGCTCAGGGCTGTAGGTGGGCCGTTAGGGCAGTGGGTGGGCGCTTAGGGCTGTGGGTGGGCGCTTAGGGCTTTAGGTGGTCGCTTAGGGCTGTAGGTGGGTGCTCAGTGCTGTAGTTGGGCGCTCAGTGCTGTAGGTGGGCGATTCGGGCTGTAGTTGGGCGCCTAGGGCTGTAGGTGGGCGCTTTGGGCTGTAGGTGGGCGCTCAGGTCTGTAGGCGGGCGCTCAGTGCTGTAGGTGGGCGCTCAGGTCTGTAGGAGTGCGCTTAGTGCTGTCGGTGGGCGCTTAGGGCTGTAGGTGGGCGCTTAGCGCTGTAGGTGGACGCTTAGGGCTGTAGGTGGGCGCATAGGGCTGTAGATGGGCGCTTAGGGCTGTAGGTGGGCGCTGAGGGCTGTAGGTGGGCGCTTAGGGCTGTAGGTGGGCGCTTCGGGCTGTAGGTGGGCGCCTAGGGCTGTACGAGGGCGCTCAGACGTGTAGGTGGGCGATTAGGGCAGTAGGTGGGCGCTTAGGGCTGTAGGTGGACGCTTAAGGCTGTCGGTGTGCGCTCAGGGCTGTAGGTGGGCGCTGAGGGCTGTATGTGGGAGCTCAGGGCTGTAGGTGGGCCTGTAGGGCTGTAGTTGGGCGTTTAGGGCTGTAGGTGGGCCGTTAGGGCTGTAGGTAGGCGCCGAGGGCTGTAGGTGGGCGCTCAGGTCTGTTGGAGTGCGCTTAGTGCTGTCGGTGGGCGCTTAGGGCTGTAGGTGGGCGCTTAGGGCTGTAGGTGGACGCTTAGGGCTGTAGGTGGGCGCATAGGGCTGTAGATGGGCGCTTAGGGCTGTAGGTGGGCGCTGAGGGCTGTAGGTGGGCGCTTAGGGCTGTAGGTGGGCGGTTAGGGCTGTAGGTGGACGCTTAGGGCTGTAGGTGTGCGCTGAGTGCTGCAGATGGGCGCTCAGGTCTGTAGGAGTGCGCGTAGGGCTGTAGGTGGGCGCTCAGTGCTGTCGGTGGGCGCTTAGGGCTGTAGGTGAGGGCTGAGGGCTGTATCTGGGCGCTCAAGGCAGTAGGTGTGCGCTTAGGGCTGTATGTGGGAGCTCAGGGCTGTAGGTGGGCACTCAGGGGTGCAGGTGGGCCTGTAGGGCTGCAGGTGGGCGCATCGGGCTGTAGGTGGGCGCTCAAACCTGTAGGTGGGCGCGCAGGGCTGTAGGAGTGCGCTTAGTGTTGTAGGTGGGCGATCAGGTCTGTAGGAGTGCGCTTAGTGTTGTAGGTGGGCGCCCAGTGCTGTCGGTGGGCGCTGAGGGCTGTAGGTGGACACTTAGGGCTGTAGGTGGGCGCATAGGGCTGTAGGTGGGCGCTTAGGGCTGTAGGTGGGCGCTCAGTGCTTTAGGTGGGCGCTTTGGGCTGTAGTTGGGCGCCTAGGGCTGTAGCTCGGCGCTTAGGGCTGTAGGTGTGCGCTCAGGGCTGTAGGTGGGCGTTTAGGGCTGTAGGTGGGCGTTTAGGGCTGTATGTGTGAGCTGAGGGCTGTAGGTGGGCGCTTAGGGCTGTAGGTGGGCGCGTATGGCAGTGGCTGGTCGCTTAGGGCTGTAGATGGGCGTTTTGGGCTGTAGGTGTGCGCTCAGTGCTTTAGGTGGGCGCTTCGGGCTGTAGATGGGCGCTTAGGGCTGTGGTTGGGCGCCTAGGGCTGTAGGTGGGCGCTTTGGGCTGTATGTGGGCGCTTATTGCTCTAGGTGTGCGCTGAGGGCTGTAGGTGGGCGCTTCGGGCTGTAGATGGGCGCTTAGGGCTGTAGTTGGGCGCCTAGGGCTGTAGCTGGGCGCTTAGGGCTGTAGGTGTGCGCTTAGGGCTGTAGGTGGGCCGTTAGGGCTGTAGGTGGGCTGTTAGGGCTGTAGGTGGTCGCTTAGGCGTGTAGGTGGGCGCTTAGGGCTGTAGGTGGGCCTTTATAGCTGTAGATGCGCGCTTAGGGCTGTAGGTGGGCGCGTAGGGCAGTGGGTGGGCGCTTAGGGCTGTAGGTGGGCGCATAGGGCAGTGGGTGGGCGCTTAGGGCTGTAGGTGGGCGCTTAGGGCTGTAGGTGGCCGCTCATTGCTGCAGGTGGGCGCTCAGTGCTGTAGGTGGGCGCTTAGGGCTGTAGATGGGCGCTTAGGGCTGTAGGTGGGCGCTTAGGGCTGTAGTTGGGCGCCTAGGGCTGTAGGTGGGCACTTAGGGCTGTATGTGGGTGCTTATGGCTGTAGGTGGGCGCTTAGGGCTGTAGGTGTGCGCTTAGGCCTGTAGATGTGCGCTCAGGGCTGTAGGTGGGCCGTTAGGGCAGTAGGTGTGCGCTTAGGCCTGTAGTTGTGCGCTCAGGGCTGTAGGTGGGCGCTTAGGACTGTAGGTGGGCGCTTAGGGTTGTAGGTGGGCGCCTATGGCAGTGGCTGGTCGCTTAGGGCTGTAGATGGGCGTTTAGGGCTGTAGGTGTGCGCTCAGTGCTTTAGGTGGGCGCTTAGGGCTGTAGATGGGTGCTTAGGGCTGTAGTTGGGCGCTTAGGGCTGTAGGTGGGCGCTTAGGGCTGTAGGTGGCGCTTAGGGCTGTAGGTGGGCGCTTAGGCTGTAGGTGGGCGCTTAGGGCTGTAGTTGGCCGCTCATTGCTGTAGGTGGGCGCTCAGTGCTGTAGGTGGGCGCCTAGGGATGTAGGTGGGCGCTTAGGGCTGTATGTGGGCGCTTATGGCTGTAGGTGGGCGCTAAGGGCTGTAGGTCGGCCGTTAGGGCTGTAGGTGGCGCTTAGGGCTGTAGGTGGGCGCTTACGGCTGTAGATGGGCGCTTAGGGCTGTAGGTGGGCGCTAAGGGCTGTAGGTGGGCGCGTATGCAGTGGCTGGTCGCTTAGGGCTGTAGATGGGCGTTTGGGCTGTAGGTATGCGCTTAGTGCTTTAGGTGGGCGCTTAGGGCTGTAGGGTGGGTGCTTAGAGCTGTAGTTGGGCGCTTAGGGCTGTAGGTGGGCGCTTAGGGCTGTAGATGGGCGCTTAGGCCTGTAGGTGGTCGCTTAGGGCTGTACGTGGGCTCGTAGGGCAGTGGGTGGGCGCTTAGGGCTGTAGGTGGGCGCTTAGGACTGTACTTGGGCGCTTCGGGCTGTAGATGGGCGCTTAGGGCTGTGTTTGGGCGCCTAGGCTGTAGGTGGGCGTTTTGGGCTGTAGGTGGGCGCTTAGGGCTGTAGATGGGTGCTTAGGCTGTAGGTGGTCGCTTAGGGCTGTACGTGGGCTCGTAGTGCAGTGGGTGGGCGCTTAGGGCTGTAGGTGGGCGCTTAGGGCCGTGGTTGGGCGCCTAGGGCTGTAGGTGGGCGCTTTGGCTGTATTTGGCGCTTATGCTGTAGGTGTGCGCTGAGGGCTGTAGGTGGGCGCTCAAGGCAGTAAGTGGGCGCGTAGGGCAGTAGGTGGGCGCTTAGGGCTGTAGGTGGGCCGTTAGGGCTGTAGGTGGGCGCTTAGGGCTGTAGGTGGGCGCTTAGGGCTGTAGGTGGGCGCGTATGGAAGTGGCTGGTCACTTAGGGCTGTAGATGGGCGTTTAGGGCTGTAGGTGTGCACTCAGTGCTTTAGGTGGGCGCTTAGGGCTGTAGATGGGTGCTTAGGGCTGTAGTTGGGCGCTTAGTGCTGTAGGTGGGCGCTTAGGGCTGTAGGTGGGTGGTTAGGGCTGTAGGTGGGCGCTTAGGGCTGTAGGTGGTCGCTTAGGCTGTACGTGGGCTCGTAGGGCAGTGGGTGGGCGCTTAGGGCTGTAGGTGGGCTCGTAGGGCAGTGGGTGGGCGCTTCGGGCTGTAGATGGGCGCTTAGGGCTGTGGTTGGGCGCCTAGGGCTGTAGGTGGGCGCTTTGGGCTGTAGGTGGGCCTTTATGGCTGTAGGTGGGCTGTTAGGGCTGTAGGTGGTCGCTTAGGCGTGTAGGTGGGCGCTTAGGGCTGTAGGTGGGCCTTTATGGCTGTAGATGCGCGCTTAGGGCTGTAGATGGGCGCGTAGGGCAGTGGGTGGGCGCTTAGGGCTGTAGGTGGGCGCTTATGGCTGTAGATGGGCACGTAGGCTGTAGGTGGGCGCTTAGGGCTGTAGGTGGGCGCTTATGGCTGTAGATGGGCACGTAGGGCTGTAGGTGGGCGCTTAGGGCTGTAGGTGTGCGCTCAGTGCTGTAGGTGATGCGCTCAGTGCTGTAGATGGGAGATCAGTGCTGTAGGTGGGCGCTTAGGGCAGTAGATGGGCGCTTAGGGCTGTGGGTGGGTGCTTAGGGCTGTAGTTGGGCGCTCAGGGCTGTAGGTGGGCCGTTAGGGCAGTGGGTGGGCGCTTAGGGCTGTGGGTGGGCGCTTAGGGCTTTAGGTGGTCGCTTAGGGCTGTAGGTGGTCGCTTAGGGCTGTACGTGGGCTCGTAGGGCAGTGGGTGGGCGCTTAGGGCTGTAGGTGGGCTCGTAGGGCAGTGGGTGGGCGCTTCGGGCTGTAGATGGGCGCTTAGGGCTGTGGTTGGGCGCCTAGGGCTGTAGGTGGGCGCTTTGGGCTGTATGTGGGCGCTTATTGCTCTAGGTGTGCGCTGAGGGCTGTAGGTGGGCCGTTAGGGCTGTAGGTGGGCTGTTAGGGCTGTAGGTGGTCGCTTAGGCGTGTAGGTGGGCGCTTAGGGCTGTAGGTGGGCCTTTATGGCTGTAGATGCGCGCTTAGGGCTGTAGATGGGCGCGTAGGGCAGTGGGTGGGCGCTTAGGGCTGTAGGTGGGCGCTTATGGCTGTAGATGGGCACGTAGGGCTGTAGGTGGGCGCTTAGGGCTGTAGGTGGGCGCTTATGGCTGTAGATGGGCACGTAGGGCTGTAGGTGGGCGCTTAGGGCTGTAGGTGTGCGCTCAGTGCTGTAGGTGTGCGCTCAGTGCTGTAGATGGGAGATCAGTGCTGTAGGTGGGCGCTTAGGGCAGTAGATGGGCGCTTAGGGCTGTGGGTGGGCGCTTAGGGCTGTAGTTGGGCGCTCAGGGCTGTAGGTGGGCCGTTAGGGCAGTGGGTGGGCGCTTAGGGCTGTGGGTGGGCGCTTAGGGCTTTAGGTGGTCGCTTAGGCTGTAGGTGGGTGCTCAGTGCTGTAGTTGGGCGCTCAGTGCTGTAGGTGGGCGATTCGGGCTGTAGTTGGCGCCTAGGGCTGTAGGTGGGCGCTTTGGGCTGTAGGTGGGCGCTCAGGTCTGTAGGCGGGCGCTCAGTGCTGTAGGTGGGCGCTCAGGTCTGTAGGAGTGCGCTTAGTGCTGTCGGTGGGCGCTTAGGGCTGTAGGTGGGCGCTTAGCGCTGTAGGTGGACGCTTAGGGCTGTAGGTGGGCGCATAGGGCTGTAGATGGGCGCTTAGGGCTGTAGGTGGGCGCTGAGGGCTGTAGGTGGGCGCTTAGGGCTGTAGGTGGGCGCTTCGGGCTGTAGTTGGGCGCCTAGGGCTGTACGAGGGCGCTCAGACGTGTAGGTGGGCGATTAGGGCAGTAGGTGGGCGCTGAGGGCTGTATGTGGGAGCTCGGGGCTGTAGGTGGGCCTGTAGGGCTGTAGGTGGGCGTTTAGGGCTGTAGGTGGGCCGTTATGGCTGTAGGTAGGCGCCGAGGGCTGTAGGTGGGCGCTCAGGTCTGTAGGAGTGCGCTTAGTGCTGTCGGTGGGCGCTTAGGGCTGTAGGTGGGCGCTTAGGGCTGTAGGTGGACGCTTAGGGCTGTAGGTGGGCGCATAGGGCTGTAGATGGGCGCTTAGGGCTGTAGGTGGGCGCTGAGGGCTGTAGGTGGGCGCTTAGGGCTGTAGGTGGGCGCTGAGGGCTATAGGTGGGCGCCTAGGGCTGTAGGTGGGCGGTTAGGGCTGTAGGTGGACGCTTAGGGCTGTAGGTGTGCGCTGAGTGCTGCAGATGGGCGCTCAGGTCTGTAGGAGTGCGCGTAGGGCTGTAGGTGGGCGCTCAGTGCTGTCGGTGGGCGCTTAGGGCTGTAGGTGAGGGCTGAGGGCTGTAGCTGGGCGCTCAAGGCAGTAGGTGTGCGCTTAGGGCTGTATGTGGGAGCTCAGGGCTGTAGGTAGGCACTCAGGGCTGCAGGTGGGCCTGTAGGGCTGCAGGTGGGCGCATCGGGCTGTAGGTGGGCGCTCAAACCTGTAGGTGGGCGCACAGGGCTGTAGGAGTGCGCTTAGTGTTGTAGGTGGGCGATCAGGTCTGTAGGAGTGCGCTTAGTGTTGTAGGTGGGCGCCCAGTGCTGTCGGTGGGCGCTGAGGGCTGTAGGTGGACACTTAGGGCTGTAGGTGGGCGCATAGGGCTGTAGGTGGGCGCTTAGGACTGTAGGTGGGCGCTCAGTGCTTTAGGTGGGCGCTTTGGGCTGTAGTTGGGCGCCTAGGGCTGTAGCTCGGCGCTTAGGGCTGTAGGTGTGCGCTCAGGGCTGTAGGTGGGCGTTTAGGGCTGTAGGTGGGCGTTTAGGGCTGTATGTGTGAGCTGAGGGCTGTAGGTGGGCGCTTAGGGCTGTAGGTGGGCGCGTATGGCAGTGGCTGGTCGCTTAGGGCTGTAGATGGGCGTTTTGGGCTGTAGGTGTGCGCTCAGTGCTTTAGGTGGGCGCTTCGGGCTGTAGATGGGCGCTTAGGGCTGTGGTTGGGCGCCTAGGGCTGTAGGTGGGCGCTTTGGGCTGTATGTGGGCGCTTATTGCTCTAGGTGTGCGCTGAGGGCTGTAGGTGGGCGCTTCGGGCTGTAGATGGGCGCTTAGGGCTGTAGTTGGGCGCCTAGGGCTGTAGCTGGGCGCTTAGGGCTGTAGGTGTGCGCTTAGGGCTGTAGGTGGGCCGTTAGGGCTGTAGGTGGGCTGTTAGGGCTGTAGGTGGTCGCTTAGGCGTGTAGGTGGGCGCTTAGGGCTGTAGGTGGGCCTTTATAGCTGTAGATGCGCGCTTAGGGCTGTAGGTGGGCGCGTAGGGCAGTGGGTGGGCGCTTAGGGCTGTAGGTGGGCGCATAGGGCAGTGGGTGGGCGCTTAGGGCTGTAGTTGGGCGCTTAGGGCTGTAGGTGGCCGCTCATTGCTGCAGGTGGGCGCTCAGTGCTGTAGGTGGGCGCTTAGGCTGTAGATGGGCGCTTAGGGCTGTAGGTGGGCGCTTAGGGCTGTAGTTGGGCGCCTAGGGCTGTAGGTGGGCACTTAGGGCTGTATGTGGGTGCTTATGGCTGTAGGTGGGCGCTTAGGGCTGTAGGTGTGCGCTTAGGCCTGTAGATGTGCGCTCAGGGCTGTAGGTGGGCCGTTAGGGCTGTAGGTGTGCGCTTAGGCCTGTAGTTGTGCGCTCAGGGCTGTAGGTGGGCGCTTAGGGCTGTAGGTGGGCGCTTAGGGTTGTAGGTGGGCGCCTATGGCAGTGGCTGGTCGCTTAGGGCTGTAGATGGGCGTTTAGGGCTGTAGGTGTGCGCTCAGTGCTTTAGGTGGGCGCTTAGGGCTGTAGATGGGTGCTTAGGGCTGTAGTTGGGCGCTTAGGGCTGTAGGTGGGCGCTTAGGGCTGTAGGTGGGCGCTTAGGGCTGTAGGTGGGCGCTTAGGGCTGTAGGTGGGCGCTTAGGGCTGTAGGTTGTCGCTTAGGGATGTACGTGGGCGCGTAGGGCAGTGGGTGGGCGCTCAGGGCTGCAGGTGGGCGCTTAGGGCTGTAGGTGGGCGCTTCGGGCTGTAGATGGGCGCTTATGGCTGTGGTTGGGCGCCTAGGGCTGTAGGTGGGCGCTTTGGGCTGTATGTGGGCGCTTATGGCTGTAGGTGTGCGCTTAGGGCAGTAGATGGTCGCTTAGGTCTTTAGTTGGTCGCTTAGGGCTATAGGTGGGCGCTCAGGGCTGTAGGTGGGCGTTTAGGGCTGTAGGTGGGCGATTAGGGCTGTAGGTGGGCCGTTAGGGATGTAGGTGGGCGCTTAGGGCTGTAGGTAGGCGCTTAGGGCTGTAGGTGGGCGCTTAGGGCTGTAGGTGGGCCCTTATGGCTGTAGATAGGCGCGTAGGGCTGTAGGTGGGCGCGTAGGGCAGTGGGTGGGCGCTTAGGTCTGTTGGTGGGCGCTTAGGGCTGTGGGTGGGCGCTTAGGGCTGTGGGTGGGCGCTTAGGGCTGTAGTTGGGCGCCTAGGGCTGTAGGTGGTCGCTTAGGGCTGTATGTGGGCGCTTGTGGCTGTAGGTGGGCGCTCAGGGCTGTAGGTGTGTGCTCAGGGCTGTAGTTGGGCCGTTAGGGCTGTAGGTGGGCCCTTAGGGCTGTAGTTGGGCGCTTAAAGCTGTAGATGGGCGCTTAGGGCTGGAGGTATGCGCTTAGGGCTGTAGGTGGGCGCGTATGGCAGTGGCTGGTCGCTCAGTGCTGTAGGTGGGCGCTTAGGGCTTTAGATGGGTGCTTAGGGCTGTAGTTGAGCACTGAGGGCTGTAGGTGGGCGCTTAGTGCTGTAGGTGGGCGCTTCGGGCTGTAGATGGGCACTTAGGGCTGTAGTTGGTCGCTTAGTGTTGTAGGTGGGCGCGTAGGGCAGTGGGTGGGCGCTTAGGGCTGTGGGTGGGCGCTTAGGGCTTTAGGTGGGCGCTTAGGGCTGTAGTTGGGCGCTCAATGCTGTAGTTGGGCGCTTCGGGCTGTAGATGGGCGCTTAGGGCTGTAGGTGGGCGCTTAGTGCTGTATTTGGGCGCCTAGGGCTGTAGGTGGGCGCTTACGGCTGTAGGTGGGCGCTTAGGGCTGTAGGTGGGCGCTTAGGGCTGTAGGTGGGCGCTTAGGGCTGTAGGTGGGCGCGTATGGAAGTGGCTGGTCACTTAGGGCTGTAGATGGGCGTTTAGGGCTGTAGGTGTGCACTCAGTGCTTTAGGTGGGCGCTTAGGGCTGTAGATGGGTGCTTAGGGCTGTAGTTGGGCGCTTAGTGCTGTAGGTGGGCGCTTAGGGCTGTAGGTGGGTGGTTAGGGCTGTAGGTGGGCGCTTAGGGCTGTAGGTGGTCGCTTAGGGCTGTACGTGGGCTCGTAGGGCAGTGGGTGGGCGCTTAGGGCTGTAGGTGGGCTCGTAGGGCAGTGGGTGGGCGCTTCGGGCTGTAGATGGGCGCTTAGGGCTGTAGTTGGGCGCCTAGGGCTGTAGCTGGGCACTTAGGGCTGCAGGTGTGCGCTTAGGGCTGTAGGTGGGCTGTTAGGGCTGTAGGTGGTCGCTTAGGCGTGTAGGTGGGCGCTTAGGGCTGTAGGTGGGCCTTTATGGCTGTAGATGCGCGCTTAGGGCTGTAGGTGGGCGCGTAGGGCAGTGGGTGGGCGCTTAGGGCTGTAGGTGGGCGTTTATGGATGTAGATGGGCGCTTAGGGCTGTAGGTGGGCGCATAGGGCAGTGGGTGGGCGCTTAGGGCTGTAGGTGGGCGCTTAGGGCTGTAGGTGGCCGCTCATTGCTGCAGGTGGGCGCTCAGTGCTGTAGGTGGGCGCTTAGGGCTGTAGATGAGCGCTTAGGGCTGTAGTTGGGCGCCTAGGGCTGTAGGTGGGCACTTAGGGCTGTATGTGGGTGCTTATGGCTGTAGGTGGGCGCTTAGGGCTGTAGGTGTGCGCTTAGGCCTGTAGTTGTGCGCTCAGGGCTGTAGGTGGGCCGTTAGGGCTGTAGGTGGGCGCCTACGGCTGTAGATGGGCGCTTAGGGCTGTAGGTGGGCGCTTAGGGCTGTAGGTGGGCGCCTATGGCAGTGGCTGGTCGCTTAGGGCTGTAGATGGGCGTTTAGGGCTGTAGGTGTGCGCTCAGTGCTTTAGGTGGGCGCTTAGGGCTGTAGGTGGGCGCTTAGGGCTGTAGGTGGGCGCTTAGGGCTGTAGGTGGGCGCTTAGGGCTGTAGGTGGGCGCTTAGGGCTGTAGGTGGGCGCTTAGGCCTGTAGGTTGTCGCTTAGGGATGTACGTGGGCGCGTAGGGCAGTGGGTGGGCGCTCAGGGCTGCAGGTGGGCGCTTTGGGCTGTATGTGGGCGCTTATGGCTGTAGGTGTGCGCTTAGGGCAGTAGATGGTCGCTTAGGTCTTTAGGTGGTCGCTTAGGGCTATAGGTGGGCGCTCAGGGCTGTAGGTGGGCGTTTAGGGCTGTAGGTGGGCGATTAGGGCTGTAGGTGGGCCGTTAGGGATGTAGGTGGGCGCTTAGGGCTGTAGGTAGGCGCTTAGGGCTGTAGGTGGGCGCTTAGGGCTGTAGGTGGGCCCTTATGGCTGTAGATGGGCGCGTAGGGCTGTAGGTGGGCGCGTAGGGCAGTGGGTGGGCGCTTAGGGCTGTTGGTGGGCGCTTAGGGCTGTAGTTGGGCGCCTAGGGCTGTAGGTGGTCGCTTAGGGCTGTATGTGGGCGCTTGTGGCTGTAGGTGGGCGCTCAGGGCTGTAGGTGGGCCCTTAGGGCTGTAGGTGGGCGCTTAAAGCTGTAGATGGGCGCTTAGGGCTGGAGGTATGCGCTTAGTGCTGTAGGTGGGCGCGTATGGCAGTGGCTGGTCGCTCAGTGCTGTAGGTGGGCGCTTAGGGCTGTAGTTGAGCACTGAGGGCTGTAGGTGGGCGCTTAGGGCTGTAGGTGGGCGCTTCGGGCTGTAGATGGGCACTTAGGGCTGTAGGTGGTCGCTTAGTGCTGTAGGTGGGCGCGTAGGGCAGTGCGTGGGCGCTTAGGGCTGTGGGTGGGCGCTTAGGGCTTTAGGTGGTCGCTTAGGGCTGTAGGTGGGCGCTTAGGGCTGTAGTTGGGCGCTCAATGCTGTAGTTGGGCGCTTCGGGCTGTAGATGGGCGCTTAGGGCTGTAGGTGGGCGCTTAGGGCTGTAGGTGGGCGCTTAGGGCTGTAGGTGGGCGCTTAGGGCTGTAGTTGGGCGCCTAGGGCTGTAGGTGGGCGCTTAGTGCTGTATTTGGGCGCCCAGGGCTGCAGGCGGGCGCTTAGGGCTGTAGGTGGGCGTTTAGGGCTGTAGGTGGGCGCTTAGGGCTGTAGGTGGGCGCTTATGGCTGTAGATGGGCGCTTAGGGTTGTAGGTGGGCGAGTAGGTCTGTAGGTGGGCGAGTAGGGCAGTGGGTGGGCGCTCAGTGCTGTAGGTGGGCGCTTAGGGCTGTAGATGGGCGCTTAGGGCTGTAGGTGGGCGCGTAGGGCAGTCGGTGGGCGCTTATGGCTGTAGGTGGGCGCTTATGGCTGTAGATGGGCGCTTAGGGTTGTAGGTGGGCGAGTAGGTCTGTAGATGGGCGAGTAGGGCAGTGAGTGGGCGCTCAGTGCTGTAGGTGGGCGCTTAGGGCTGTAGATGGGCGCTTAGGGCTGTAGGTGGGCGCGTAGGGCTGTAGGTGGGCGCGTAGGGCAGTGGGTGGGCGCTTATGGCTGTAGGTGGGCGCTTAGGGCTGTAGGTGTGCGCTCAGGGATGCAGATGTGAGTTCATGGCCTCTAGGTGGGCGCTGAGGCTGTAGGTGGGCGCTTAGTGTTGTAGGTGGGCGCTTAGGGCTGTAGGTGGGCGCTTATGGCTGTAGATGGGCGCTTAGGGTTGTAGGTGGGCGAGTAGGTCTGTAGGTGGGCGAGTAGGGCAGTGGGTGGGCGCTCAGTGCTGTAGGTGGGCGCTTAGGGCTGTAGATGGGCGCTTAGGCTGTAGGTGGGCGCGTAGGGCAGTGGGTGGGCGCTTATGGCTGTAGGTGGGCGCTTATGGCTGTAGATGGGCGCTTAGGGTTGTAGGTGGGCGAGAAGGTCTGTAGGTGGGCGAGTAGGGCAGTGAGTGGGCGCTCAGTGCTGTAGGTGGGCGCTTAGGGCTGTAGATGGGCGCTTAGGGCTGTAGGTGGGCGCGTAGGCTGTAGGTGGGCGCGTAGGGCAGTGGGTGGGCGCTTATGGCTGTAGGTGGGCGATTAGGGCTGTAGGTGTGCGCTCAGGGATGCAGATGTGAGTTCATGGCCTCTAGGTGGGCGCTGAGGGCTGTAGGTGGGCGCTTAGTGTTGTAGGTGGGCGCTTAGGGCTGCAGGTGGGCGCGTAGGGCAGTGGGTGGGCGCTTAGTGCTGTAGGTGGGCGCTTATGGCTGTAGATGGGCGCGTAGGGCTGTAGGTGGGCGCGTAGGGCAGTGGGTGGGCGCTTAGGGCTGTTGGTGGGCGCTTAGGGCTGTAGGTGGGCGCTCAGTGCTGTAGGTGGTCGCTCAGTGCTGTAGGTGGGCGCTCAGTGCTGTAGGTGGGCGCTTAGGGCTGTAGATGGGCGCTTAGGGCTGTGGGTGGGCGCTTCGGGCTGTAGTTGGGCGCCTAGGGCTGTAGGTGGTCGCTTAGGGCTGTATGTGGGCCCTCAGGGCTGTAGGTGGGCCGTTAGGGCTGTAGATGTGCGCTTCGGCTGTAAGTGGGCGCTTAGGGCTGTAGGTGGGCGCTTAAAGCTGTAGATGGGCGCTTAGGGCTGTAGGTATGCGCTTAGGGCTGTAGGTGGGCGCGTATGGCAGTGGCTGGTCGCTTAGGGCTGTAGATGGGCGCTTAGGGCTGTAGGTGTGCGCTCAGTGCTGTAGGTGGGCGCTTAGGGCTGTGGTGGGCGCTTAGGGCTGTAGTTGAGCGCTTAGGGCTGTAGGTGGGCACTTAGGGTTGTAGGTGGGCGCTTCGGGCTGTAGATGGGCGCTTAGGGCTGTAGGTGGTCGCTTAGTGCTGTAGGTGGGCGCATAGGGCAGTGGGTGGGCGCTTAGGGCTGTGGGTGGGCGCTTAGGGCTTTAGGTGGTCGCTTAGGGCTGTAGGTGGGCGCTTAGGGCTGTAGTTGTGCGCTCAGTGCTGTAGGTGGGCGCTTCGGGCTGTAGATGGGCGCTTATGGCTGTAGGTGTGCGCTGAGGGCTGTAGGTGGGCGCTCAGGGCAGTAGGTGGGCGCTCAGGGCAGTAGGTGGGCGCTTAGGGCAGTAGGTGTGCGCTTAGGGCTGTAGGTGGTTGATTAGGGCTGTAGATGGGCGTTCAGATCTGTAGGAGTGCGCTTAGTGCTGTAGGTGGGCGCTCAGTGCTGTCGGTGGGCGCTGAGGGCTGTAGGTGGACGCTTACGGCTGTAGGTGGGCGCATAGGGCTGTAGATGGGCGCTGAGGGCTGTAGGTGGGCGCTGAGGGCTGTAGGTGGTCGATTAGGGCTGTAGATGGGCGCTCAGATCTGTAGGAGTGCGCTTAGTGCTGTAGGTGGGCGCTCAGTGCTGTCGGTGGGCGCTTAGGGCTGTAGGTGGGCGCTCAGGGCTGTAGGTGGGCGCTTAGGGCTGTAGGTGGGCGCCTTGTACTTTAGGTGGCCGCTTAGGGCTGTAGGTGGGCGCTTAGGGCTGTAGGTTGGCGCTTAGGGCTGGAGGTGGGCGCTTCGGGCTGTAGGTGGGCGGTTAGGGCTTTAGGTGGGCGCTCAGGGCTGTCGGTGGGCGCTTACGGCTGTAGGTGGGCGCTGAGTGCTGTACAGTGGGCGCTTAGGGCTGTAGGTGGGCGCCTAGTGCTTTAGGTGCGCACTTAGGGATGTAGGAGGGCGCTCAGGGCTGTAGGTGGGCGATTAGTCCTGTAGATGGGCGCATAGAGCTGTAGGTGTGCGCTTAGGGCTGCGGGTGGGCGCTCAGTGCTTTAGGTGGTCGCTTAGGGCTGTAGGTGGTCGCTTAGGGCTGTAGGTGCGCGCTTAGGTTTGTAGGTGTGCGCTCAGGGCTGAAGGTGGGCGCTTAGGGCTGTAGGTGGGTGCTCTCGCCTGCAGGTGGGCGACTAGGGCTGTAGTTGGGCGCTTAGGGCTGTAGGTGGGCGTTCAGGGCTGTACGAGGGCGCTCAGAGGTGTAGGTGGGCGGTTAGGGCTTTAGTTGGCGTTCAGGGCTTTAGTTGGCATTCAGGGCTGTAGGTGGGCACTCAGGGCTGTAGGCGGTCGCTTAGGGCTGCAGGTGGGCGCTTAAGGCTGTAGATGGGCGCTTAGGGCTGTAGGTGGGCACTCACGGCTGTAGGCGGTCGCTTAGGGCTGCAGGTGGGTGCTTAGGGCTGTAGGTGGGCGCTTAGGGCTGTAGGTGGGCGCTTAGGGCTGTAGGTGGGCGCTCAGGGCTGTAGATGGGCGCTTAGGTGGGCGCGTAGGGCTGTAGGTGGGCGATTAGGGCTGTAGGTGGGCAATAAGGGCCGTATTTGGGCGCTCAGGGCTGTAGGTGGGCGCTCAGGGTAGTAGATGGGCGCGTAGGTGGGAGCGTAGGGCTGTAGGTGGGCGATCAGGGCCGTATTTGGGCGCTCAGGGCTGTAGGTGGGCGCTTAGTGTTGCAGGAGGGTGCTCATAGCTGTACGTGTGCGCTGAGGGCTGTAGATCAGCGCTTAGGGCTGCAAGTGGGCGCTTTATAGGTGGGCGCTTTATAGGTGGGCGCTCAGGGCTGTAGTTGGGCGCATAGTGCTGTAGGTGGGCGCTTAGGACTGTAGGTGGGCGCTGTGGGCTTTAGGTAGGCGCTTAGGACTGTAGGTGGGCGCTGTGGGCTTTAGGTGGGCGCTTAGGACTGTAGGTGGGCGCTGTGGGCTTTAGGTGGTCGATTAGGGCTGTACGAGGGCGCTCAGACGTGTAGGTGGGCGCTCAGGTCTGTAGGTGGGTGCTTAGGGCTGTAGGTGGGCGCCTAGGTCTGTAGGTGGGCGCTCAGGTCTGTAGGTGGGTGCTTAGGGCTGTAGGTGGGCGCTCAGGTCTGTAGGTGGGTGCTTAGGGCTGTAGGTGGGCGCTTAGGGCTGTAGGTGGGTGCTTTGGGCTGTAGGTGGGCGCTGAGGGCTGTAGGTGGGCGCTTAGGGCTGTAGGTGGGCGCTGAGGGCTATAGGTGGGCGCCTAGGGCTGTAGGTGGGCGGTTAGGGCTGTAGGTGGACGCTTAGGGCTGTAGGTGTGCGCTGAGTGCTGCAGATGGGCGCTCAGGTCTGTAGGAGTGCGCGTAGGGCTGTAGGTGGGCGCTCAGTGCTGTCGGTGGGCGCTTAGGGCTGTAGGTGAGGGCTGAGGGCTGTAGCTGGGCGCTCAAGGCAGTAGGTGTGCGCTTAGGGCTGTATGTGGGAGCTCAGGGCTGTAGGTGGGCACTCAGGGCTGCAGGTGGGCCTGTAGGGCTGCAGGTGGGCGCATCGGGCTGTAGGTGGGCGCTCAAACCTGTAGGTGGGCGCGCAGGGCTGTAGGAGTGCGCTTAGTGTTGTAGGTGGGCGCCCAGTGCTGTCGGTGGGCGCTGAGGGCTGTAGATGGACGCTTAGGGCTGTAGGTGGACACTTAGGGCTGTAGTTGGGCGCCTAGGGCTGTAGCTCGGCGCTTAGGGCTGTAGGTGTGCGCTCAGGGCTGTAGGTGGGCGTTTAGGGCTGTAGGTGGGCGTTTAGGGCTGTATGTGTGAGCTGAGGGCTGTAGGTGGGCGCTCAGGGCTGTAGGTGGGCGTTTAGGGCTGTAGGTGGGCCTTTATGGCTGTAGATGGGCGCTTAGGGCTGTAGGTGGGCGCGTAGGGCAGTGGGTGGGCGCTTAGGGTTGTAGGTGGGCGCTTAGGGCTGTAGGTGGCCGCTCATTGCTGTAGGTGGGCGCTCAGTGCTGTAGGTGGGCGCCTAGGGATGTAGGTGGGCGCTTAGGGCTGTATGTGGGCGCTTATGGCTGTAGGTGGGCGCTAAGGGCTGTAGGTGGGCCGTTAGGGCTGTAGGTCGGCGCTTAGGGCTGTAGGTGGGCGCTTACGGCTGTAGATGGGCGCTTAGGGCTGTAGGTGGGCGCTTAGGGCTGTAGGTGGGCGCGTATGGCAGTGGCTGGTCGCTTAGGGCTGTAGATGGGCGTTTTGGGCTGTAGGTATGCGCTTAGTGCTTTAGGTGGGCGCTTAGGGCTGTAGGTGGGTGCTTAGAGCTGTAGTTGGGCGCTTAGGGCTGTAGGTGGGCGCTTAGGGCTGTAGATGGGCGCTTAGGCCTGTAGGTGGTCGCTTAGGGCTGTACGTGGGCTCGTAGGGCAGTGGGTGGGCGCTTAGGGCTGTAGGTGGGCGCTTAGGACTGTACTTGGGCGCTTCGGGCTGTAGATGGGCGCTTAGGGCTGTGTTTGGGCGCCTAGGGCTGTAGGTGGGCGCTTTGGGCTGTATGTGGGCGATTATGGCTGTAGGTGGGCGCTTCGGTCTGTAGATGGGCGCTTAGGGCTGTAGGTGGGCGCTTAGGGCTGTAGGTGGGCGCTTAGGGCTGTAGGTGGGCCGTTAGGGCTGTAGGTGGTCGCTTAGGGCTGTAGGTGGGCGTTTAGGGCTGTAGGTGGGCGTTTAGGGCTGTAGGTGGGCGTTTAGGGCTGTAGGTGGGCCGTTAGGGCTGTAGGTGGGCGCTTAGGGCTGTAGGTTGTCGGTTAGGCGTGTAGGTGGGCGCTTAGGGCTGTAGGTGGGCCTTTATGGCTGTAGATGGGCGCTTAGGGCTGTAGATGGGCGCGTAGGGCAGTGGATGGGCGCTTAGGGCTGTAGGTGGCCGCTCATTGCTGTAGGCGGGCGCTCAGTGCTGTAGGTGGGCGCATAGGGCTGTAGATGGGCGCTTAGGGCTGTAGGTGGGCGCTTAGGGCTGTAGTTGGTCGCCTAGGGATGTAGGTGGGCGCTTAGGGCTGTAGGTGGGCGCTTATGGCTGTAGGTGGGCGCTTAGGGCTGTAGGTGTGCGCTCAGGGCTGTAGGTGGGCGCTTACGGCTGTAGATGGGCGCTTAGGGCTGTAGGTGGGCGCGTATGGCAGTGGCTGGTCGCTTAGGGCTGTAGATGGGCGTTTTGGGCTGTAGGTATGCGCTCAGTGCTTTAGGTGGGCGCTTAGGGCTGTAGTTGGGCGCTTAGGGCTGTAGGTGGGCCCTTAGGGCTGTAGATGGGTGCTTAGGCCTGTAGGTGGTCGCTTAGGGCTGTACGTGGGCTCGTAGGGCAGTGGGTGGGCGCTTAGGGCTGTAGGTGGGCGCTTAGGGCCGTGGTTGGGCGCCTAGGGCTGTAGGTGGGCGCTTTGGGCTGTATTTGGGCGCTTATGGCTGTAGGTGTGCGCTGAGGGCTGTAGGTGGGCGCTCAAGGCAGTAAGTGGGCGCGTAGGGCAGTAGGTGGGCGCTTAGGGCTGTAGGTGTGCGCTCAGGGCTGTAGGTGGGCCGTTAGGGCTGTAGGTGGGCGCTTAGGGCTGTAGGTGGGCGCTTAGGGCTGTAGGTGGGCGCGTATGGAAGTGGCTGGTCACTTAGGGCTGTAGATGGGCGTTTAGGGCTGTAGGTGTGCACTCAGTGCTTTAGGTGGGCGCTTAGGGCTGTAGATGGGTGCTTAGGGCTGTAGTTGGGCGCTTAGTGCTGTAGGTGGGCGCTTAGGGCTGTAGGTGGGTGGTTAGGGCTGTAGGTGGGCGCTTAGGGCTGTAGGTGGTCGCTTAGGGCTGTACGTGGGCTCGTAGGGCAGTGGGTGGGCGCTTAGGGCTGTAGGTGGGCTCGTAGGGCAGTGGGTGGGCGCTTCAGGCTGTAGATGGGCGCTTAGGGCTGTGTTTGGGCGCCTAGGGCTGTAGGTGGGCGCTTTGGGCTGTATGTGGGCGCTTATTGCTCTAGGTGTGCGCTGAGGGCTGTAGGTGGGCCGTTAGGGCTGTAGGTGGGCTGTTAGGGCTGTAGGTGGTCGCTTAGGCGTGTAGGTGGGCGCTTAGGGCTGTAGGTGGGCCTTTATGGCTGTAGATGCGCGCTTAGGGCTGTAGATGGGCGCGTAGGGCAGTGGGTGGGCGCTTAGGGCTGTAGGTGGGCGCTTATGGCTGTAGATGGGCACGTAGGGCTGTAGGTGGGCGCTTAGGGCTGTAGGTGGGCGCTTATGGCTGTAGATGGGCACGTAGGGCTGTAGGTGGGCGCTTAGGGCTGTAGGTGTGCGCTCAGTGCTGTAGGTGTGCGCTCAGTGCTGTAGATGGGCGATCAGTGCTGTAGGTGGGCGCTTAGGGCAGTAGATGGGCGCTTAGGGCTGTGGGTGGGCGCTTAGGGCTGTAGTTGGGCGCTCAGGGCTGTAGGTGGGCCGTTAGGGCAGTGGGTGGGCGCTTAGGGCTGTGGGTGGGCGCTTAGGGCTTTAGGTGGTCGCTTAGGGCTGTAGGTGGGTGCTCAGTGCTGTAGTTGGGCGCTCAGTGCTGTAGGTGGGCGATTCGGGCTGTAGTTGGGCGCCTAGGGCTGTAGGTGGGCGCTTTGGGCTGTAGGTGGGCGCTCAGGTCTGTAGGCGGGCGCTCAGTGCTGTAGGTGGGCGCTCAGGTCTGTAGGAGTGCGCTTATTGCTGTCGGTGGGCGCTTAGGGCTGTAGGTGGGCGCTTAGCGCTGTAGGTGGACGCTTAGGGCTGTAGGTGGGCGCATAGGGCTGTAGATGGGCGCTTAGGGCTGTAGGTGGGCGCTTCGGGCTGTAGTTGGGCGCCTAGGGCTGTACGAGGGCGCTCAGACGTGTAGGTGGGCGATTAGGGCAGTAGGTGGGCGCTTAGGGCTGTAGGTGGACGTTTAAGGCTGTCGGTGTGCGCTCAGGGCTGTAGGTGGGCGCTGAGGGCTGTATGTGGGAGCTCAGGGCTGTAGGTGGGCCTGTAGGGCTGTAGGTGGGCGTTTAGGGCTGTAGGTGGGCCGTTAGGGCTGTAGGTAGGCGCCGAGGGCTGTAGGTGGGCCGTTAGGGCTGTAGGTAGGCGCCGAGGGCTGTAGGTGGGCGCTCAGGTCTGTAGGAGTGCGCTTAGTGCTGTCGGTGGGCGCTTAGGGCTTTAGGTGGGCGCTTAGGGCTGTAGGTGGACGCTTAGGGCTGTAGGTGGGCGCATAGGGCTGTAGATGGGCGCTTAGGGCTGTAGGTGGGCGCTGAGGGCTGTAGGTGGGCGCTTAGGGCTGTAGGTGGGCGCTGAGGGCTATAGGTGGGCGCCTAGGGCTGTAGGTGGGCGGTTAGGGCTGTAGGTGGACGCTTAGGGCTGTAGGTGTGCGCTGAGTGCTGCAGATGGGCGCTCAGGTCTGTAGGAGTGCGCGTAGGGCTGTAGGTGGGCGCTCAGTGCTGTCGGTGGGCGCTTAGGGCTGTAGGTGAGGGCTGAGGGCTGTAGCTGGGGCGCTCAAGGCAGTAGGTGTGCGCTTAGGGCTGTATGTGGGAGCTCAGGGCTGTAGGTGGGCACTCAGGGCTGCAGGTGGGCCTGTAGGGCTGCAGGTGGGCGCATCGGGCTGTAGGTTTGCGCTCAAACCTGTAGGTGGGCGCGCAGGGCTGTAGGAGTGCGCTTAGTGCTGTAGGTGGGCGATCAGGTCTGTAGGAGTGCGCTTAGTGTTGTAGGTGGGCGCCCAGTGCTGTCGGTGGGCGCTGAGGGCTGTAGGTGGACACTTAGGGCTGTAGGTGGGCGCATAGGGCTGTAGGTGGGCGCTTAGGGCTGTAGGTGGGCGCTCAGTGCTTTAGGTGGGCGCTTTGGGCTGTAGTTGGGCGCCTAGGGCTGTAGCTCGGCGCTTAGGGCTGTAGGTGTGCGCTCAGGGCTGTAGGTGGGCGTTTAGGGCTGTAGGTGGGCGTTTAGGGCTGTATGTGTGAGCTGAGGGCTGTAGGTGGGCGCTTAGGGCTGTAGGTGGGCGCGTATGGCAGTGGGCTGGTCGCTTAGGGCTGTAGATGGGCGTTTTGGGCTGTAGGTGTGCGCTCAGTGCTTTAGGTGGGCGCTTCGGGCTGTAGATGGGCGCTTAGGGCTGTGGTTGGGCGCCTAGGGCTGTAGGTGGGCGCTTTGGGCTGTATGTGGGCGCTTATTGCTCTACGTGTGCGCTGAGGGCTGTAGGTGGGCGCTTCGGGCTGTAGATGGGCGCTTAGGGCTGTAGTTGGGCGCCTAGGGCTGTAGCTGGGCGCTTAGGGCTGTAGGTGTGCGCTTAGGGCTGTAGGTGGGCCGTTAGGGCTGTAGGTGGGCTGTTAGGGCTGTAGGTGGTCGCTTAGGCGTGTAGGTGGGCGCTTAGGGCTGTAGGTGGGCCTTTATGGCTGTAGATGCGCGCTTAGGGCTGTAGGTGGGCGCGTAGGGCAGTGGGTGGGCGCTTAGGGCTGTAGGTGGGCGCATAGGGCAGTGGGTGGGCGCTTAGGGCTGTAGGTGGGCGCTTAGGGCTGTAGGTGGCCGCTCATTGCTGTAGGTGGGCGCTCAGTGCTGTAGGTGGGCGCTTAGGGCTGTAGATGGGCGCTTAGGGCTGTAGGTGGGCGCTTAGGGCTGTAGTTGGGCGCCTAGGGCTGTAGGTGGGCACTTAGGGCTGTATGTGGGTGCTTATGGCTGTAGGTGGGCGCTTAGGGCTGTAGGTGTGCGCTTAGGCCTGTAGTTGTGCGCTCAGGGCTGTAGGTGGGCCGTTAGGGCTGTAGGTGTGCACTTAGGCCTGTAGTTGTGCGCTCAGGGCTGTAGGTGGGCGCTTAGGGCTGTAGGTGGGCGCTTAGGGTTGTAGGTGGGCGCCTATGGCAGTGGCTGGTCGCTTAGGGCTGTAGATGGGCGTTTAGGGCTGTAGGTGTGCGCTCAGTGCTTTAGGTGGGCGCTTAGGGCTGTAGATGGGTGCTTAGGGCTGTAGTTGGGCGCTTAGGGCTGTAGGTGGGCGCTTAGGGCTGTAGGTGGGCGCTTAGGGCTGTAGTGGGCGCTTAGGGCTGTAGGTGGGCGCTTAGGGCTGTAGGTTGTCGATTAGGGATGTACGTGGGCGCGTAGGGCAGTGGGTGGGCGCTCAGGGCTGCAGGTGGGCGCTTAGGGCTGTAGGTGGGCGCTTCGGGCTGTAGATGGGCGCTTATGGCTGTGGTTGGGCGCCTAGGGCTGTAGGTGGGCGCTTCGGGCTGTAGATGGGCGCTTATGGCTGTGGTTGGGCGCCTAGGGCTGTAGGTGGGCGCTCAGTGCTTTAGGTGGGCGCTTAGGGCTGTAGATGGGTGCTTAGGGCTGTAGTTGGGCGCTTAGGGCTGTAGGTGGCGCTTAGGGCTGTAGATGTGCGCTTAGGGCAGTAGATGGTCGCTTAGGTCTTTAGTTGGTCGCTTAGGGCTATAGGTGGGCGCTCAGGGCTGTAGGTGGGCATTTAGGGCTGTAGGTGGGCCGTTAGGGATGTAGGTGGGCGCTTAGGGCTGTAGGTAGGCGCTTAGGGCTGTAGGTGGGCGCTTAGGGCTGTAGGTGGGCCCTTATGGCTGTAGATGGGCGCGTAGGGCTGTAGGTGGGCGCGTAGGGCAGTGGGTGGGCGCTTAGGTCTGTTGGTGGGCGCTTAGGGCTGTGGGTGGGCGCTTAGGGCTGTGGGTGGGCGCTTAGGGCTGTAGTTGGGCGCCTAGGGCTGTAGGTGGTCGCTTAGGGCTGTATGTGGGCGCTTGTGGCTGTAGGTGGGCGCTCAGGGCTGTAGGTGTGTGCTCAGGGCTGTAGTTGGGCCGTTAGGGCTGTAGGTGGGCCCTTAGGGCTGTAGGTGGGCGCTTAAAGCTGTAGATGGGCGCTTAGGGCTGGAGGTATGCGCTTAGGGCTGTAGGTGGGCGCGTATGGCAGTGGCTGGTCGCTCAGTGCTGTAGGTGGGCGCTTAGGGCTTTAGATGGGTGCTTAGGGCTGTAGTTGAGCACTGAGGGCTGTAGGTGGGCGCTTAGTGCTGTAGGTGGGCGCTTCGGGCTGTAGATGGGCACTTAGGGCTGTAGGTGGTCGCTTAGTGCTGTAGTTGGGCGCGTAGGGCAGTGGGTGGGCGCTTAGGGCTGTAGGTGGGCGCGTAGGGCTGTAGGTGGGCGCTTATGGCTGTAGGTGGGCGCTTAGGGCTGTAGGTGGGCGCGTAGGGCAGTGGGTGGGCGCTTATGGCTGTAGGTGGGCGCTTAAGGCTGTAGGTGGGCGCTTAGGGCTGTAGGTGGGCGCTTAGGGCTGTAGGTGGGCGCGTATGGAAGTGGCTGGTCACTTAGGGCTGTAGATGGGCGTTTAGGGCTGTAGGTGTGCACTCAGTGCTTTAGGTGGGCGCTTAGGGCTGTAGATGGGTGCTTAGGGCTGTAGTTGGGCGCTTAGTGCTGTAGGTGGGCGCTTAGGGCTGTAGGTGGGTGGTTAGGGCTGTAGGTGGGCGCTTAGGGCTGTAGGTGGTCGCTTAGGGCTGTACGTGGGCTCGTAGGGCAGTGGGTGGGCGCTTAGGGCTGTAGGTGGGCTCGTAGGGCAGTGGGTGGGCGCTTCGGGCTGTAGATCGGCGCTTAGGGCTGTGGTTGGGCGCCTAGGGCTGTAGGTGGGCGCTTTGGGCTGTATGTGGGCGCTTATTGCTCTAGGTGTGCGCTGAGGGCTGTAGGTGGGCCGTTAGGGCTGTAGGTGGGCTGTTAGGGCTGTAGGTGGTCGCTTAGGCGTGTAGGTGGGCGCTTAGGGCTGTAGGTGGGCCTTTATGGCTGTAGATGCGCGCTTAGGGCTGTAGATGGGCGCGTAGGGCTGTAGATGGGCACGTAGGGCTGTAGGTGGGCGCTTAGGGCTGTAGGTGTGCGCTCAGTGCTGTAGGTGTGCGCTCAGTGCTGTAGATGGGCGCTCAGTGCTGTAGGTGGGCGCTTAGGGCAGTAGATGGGCGCTTAGGGCTGTAGTTGGGCGCTCAGGGCTGTAGGTGGGCCGTTAGGGCAGTGGGTGGGCGCTTAGGGCTGTAGGTGGTCGCTTAGGGCTGTACGTGGGCTCGTAGGGCAGTGGGTGGGCGCTTAGGGCTGTAGGTGGGCTCGTAGGGCAGTGGGTGGGCGCTTCGGGCTGTAGATGGGCGCTTAGGGCTGTAGTTGGGCGCCTAGGGCTGTAGCTGGGCACTTAGGGCTGTAGGTGTGCGCTTAGGGCTGTAGGTGGGCTGTTAGGGCTGTAGGTGGTCGCTTAGGCGTGTAGGTGGGCGCTTAGGGCTGTAGGTGGGCCTTTATGGCTGTAGATGCGCGCTTAGGGCTGTAGGTGGGCGCGTAGGGCAGTGGGTGGGCGCTTAGGGCTGTAGGTGTGCGTTTATGGATGTAGATGGGCGCTTAGGGCTGTAGGTGGGCGCATAGGGCAGTGGGTGGGCGCTTAGGGCTGTAGGTGGGCGCTTAGGGCTGTAGGTGGCGCTCATTGCTGCAGGTGGGGCGCTCAGTGCTGTAGGTGGGCGCTTAGGGCTGTAGATGGGCGCTTAGGGCTGTAGTTTGGCGCCTAGGGCTGTAGGTGGGCACTTAGGGCTGTATGTGGGTGCTTATGGCTGTAGGTGGGCGCTTAGGGCTGTAGGTGTGCGCTTAGGCCTGTATTTGTGCGCTCAGGGCTGTAGGTGGGCCGTTAGGGCTGTAGGTGGGCGCCTACGGCTGTAGATGGGCGCTTAGGGCTGTAGGTGGGCGGTTAGGGCTGTAGGTGGGCGCCCATGGCAGTGGCTGGTCGCTTAGGGCTGTAGATGGGCGTTTAGGGCTGTAGGTGTGCGCTCAGTGCTTTAGGTGGGCGCTTAGGGCTGTAGATGGGCGCTTAGGGCTGTAGATGGGCGCTTAGGGCTGTAGGTGGGCGCTTAGGGCTGTAGGTGGGCGCTTAGGGCTGTAGGTGGGCGCTTAGGGCTGTAGGTGGGCACTTAGGGCTGTAGGTGGGCGCTTAGGGCTGTAGGTGGGCGCTTAGGGCTGTAGATGGGCGCTTAGGCCTGTAGGTTGTCGCTTAGGGATGTACGTGGGCGCGTAGGGCAGTGGGTGGGCGCTTATGGCTGTGGTTGGGCGCCTAGGGCTGTAGGTGGGCACTTTGGGCTGTATGTGGGCGCTTATGGCTGTAGGTGTGCGCTTAGGGCTGTGGGTGGGCGCTTAGGGCTGTAGTTGGGCGCCTAGGGCTGTAGGTGGTCGCTTAGGGCTGTATGTGGGCGCTTGTGGCTGTAGGTGGGCGCTCAGGGCTGTAGGTGTGTGCTCAGGGCTGTAGTTGGGCCGTTAGGGCTGCAGGTGGGCGCTTAAAGCTGTAGATGGGCGCTTAGGGCTGGAGGTATGCGCTTAGGGCTGTAGGTGGGCGCGTATGGCAGTGGCTGGTCGCTCAGTGCTGTAGGTGGGCGCTTAGGGCTTTAGATGGGTGCTTAGGGCTGTAGTTGAGCACTGAGGGCTGTAGGTGGGCGCTTAGGGCTGTAGGTGGGCACTTAGGGCTGTAGGTGGTCGCTTAGTGCTGTAGGTGGGCGCGTAGGGCAGTGGGTGGGCGCTTAGGGCTGTGGGTGGGCGCTTAGGGCTTTAGGTGGTCGCTTAGGGCTGTAGGTGGGCGCTTAGGGCTGTAGTTGGGCGCTCAATGCTGTAGTTGGGCGCTTAGGGCTGTAGGTGGCGCTTAGGGCTGTATTTGGGCGCCCAGGGCTGCAGGCGGGCGCTTAGGGCTGTAGGTGGGCGTTTAGGGCTGTAGGTGGGCGCTTAGGGCTGTAGGTGGGCGCTTATGGCTGTAGATGGGCGCTTAGGGTTGTAGGTGGGCGAGTAGGTCTGTAGGTGGGCGAGTAGGGCAGTGGGTGGGCGCTCAGTGCTGTAGGTGGGCGCTTAGGGCTGTAGATGGGCGCTTAGGGCTGTAGGTGGGCGCGTAGGGCTGTAGGTGGGCGCGTAGGGCAGTGGGTGGGCGCTTATGGCTGTAGGTGGGCGCTTACGGCTGTAGGTGGGCGCTTAGGGCTGTAGGTGGGCGCTTAGGGCTGTAGGTGGGCGCGTATGGAAGTGGCTGGTCACTTAGGGCTGTAGATGGGCGTTTAGGGCTGTAGGTGTGCACTCAGTGCTTTAGGTGGGCGCTTAGGGCTGTAGATGGGTGCTTAGGGCTGTAGTTGGGCGCTTAGTGCTGTAGGTGGGCGCTTAGGGCTGTAGGTGGGTGGTTAGGGCTGTAGGTGGGCGCTTAGGGCTGTAGGTGGTCGCTTAGGGCTGTACGTGGGCTCGTAGGGCAGTGGGTGGGCGCTTCGGGCTGTAGATGGGCGCTTAGGGCTGTGGTTGGGCGCCTAGGGCTGTAGGTGGGCGCTTTGGGCTGTATGTGGGCGCTTATTGCTCTAGGTGTGCGCTGAGGGCTGTAGGTGGGCGCTTCGGGCTGTAGGTGGGCCGTTAGGGCTGTAGGTGGGCTGTTAGGGCTGTAGGTGGTCGCTTAGGCGTGTAGGTGGGCGCTTAGGGCTTTAGGTGGGCCTTTATGGCTGTAGATGCGCGCTTAGGGCTGTAGATGGGCGCGTAGGGCAGTGGGTGGGCGCTTAGGGCTGTAGGTGGGCGTTTATGGATGTAGATGGGCGCTTAGGGCTGTAGGTGGGCGCATAGGGCAGTGGGTGGGCGATTAGGGCTGTAGGTGGGCGCTTAGGGCTGTAGGTGGGCGTTTATGGATGTAGATGGGCGCTTAGGGCTGTAGGTGGGCGTGTGGGCAGTGGGTGGGCGCTTAGGGCTGTAGGTGGGCGCTTAGGGCTGTAGGTGGCCGCTCATTGCTGCAGGTGGGCGCTCAGTGCTGTAGGTGGGCGCTTAGGGCTGTAGATGGGCGCTTAGGGCTGTAGGTGGGCGCTTAGGGCTGTAGTTGGGCGCCTAGGGCTGTAGGTGGGCACTTAGGGCTGTATGTGGGTGCTTATGGCTGTAGGTGGGCGCTTAGGGCTGTAGGTGTGCTCTTAGGCCTGTAGTTGTGCGCTCAGGGCTGTGGGTGGGCCGTTAGGGCTGTAGGTGGGCGCCTACGGCTGTAGATGGGCGCTTAGGGCAGTAGGTGGGCGCCTATGGCAGTGGCTGGTCGCTTAGGGCTGTAGATGGGCGTTTAGGGCTGTAGGTGTGCGCTCAGTGCTTTAGGTGGGCGCTTAGGGCTGTAGGTGGGCGCTTAGGGCTGTAGGTGGGCGCTTAGGGCTGTAGGTGGGCGCTTAGGGCTGTAGGTGGGCGCTTAGGGCTGTAGGTGGGCGCTTAGGCCTGTAGGTTGTCGCTTAGGGATGTACGTTGGCGCGTAGGGCAGTGGGTGGGCGCTCAGGGCTGCAGGTGGGCGCTTTGGGCTGTATGTGGGCGCTTATGGCTGTAGGTGTGCGCTTAGGGCAGTAGATGGTCGCTTAGGTCTTTAGGTGGTCGCTTAGGGCTATAGGTGGGCGCTCAGGGCTGTAGGTGGGCGTTTAGGGCTGTAGGTGGGCGATTAGGGCTGTAGGTGGGCCGTTAGGGATGTAGGTGGGCGCTTAGGGCTGTAGGTAGGCGCTTAGGGCTGTAGGTGGGCGCTTAGGGCTGTAGGTGGGCCCTTATGGCTGTAGATGGGCGCGTAGGGCTGTAGGTGGGCGCGTAGGGCAGTGGGTGGGCGCTTAGGGCTGTTGGTGGGCGCTTAGGGCTGTAGTTGGGCGCCTAGGGCTGTAGGTGGTCGCTTAGGGCTGTATGTGGGCGCTTGTGGCTGTAGGTGGGCGCTCAGGGCTGTAGGTGGGCCCTTAGGGCTGTAGGTGGGCGCTTAAAGCTGTAGATGGGCGCTTAGGGCTGGAGGTATGCGCTTAGTGCTGTAGGTGGGCGCGTATGGCAGTGGCTGGTCGCTCAGTGCTGTAGGTGGGCGCTTAGGGCTTTAGATGGGTGCTTAGGGCTGTAGTTGAGCACTGAGGGCTGTAGGTGGGCGCTTAGGGCTGTAGGTGGGCGCTTCGGGCTGTAGATGGGCACTTAGGGCTGTAGGTGGTCGCTTAGTGCTGTAGGTGGGCGCGTAGGGCAGTGCGTGGGCGCTTAGGGCTGTGGGTGGGCGCTTAGGGCTTTAGGTGTTCGCTTAGGGCTGTAGGTGGGCGCTTAGGGCTGTAGTTGGGCGCTCAATGCTATAGTTGGGCGCTTCGGGCTGTAGATGGGCGCTTAGGGCTGTAGGTGGGCGCTTAGGGCTGTAGGTGGGCGCTTAGGGCTGTAGGTGGGCGCTTAGGGCTGTAGTTGGGCGCCTAGGGCTGTAGGTGGGCGCTTAGTGCTGTATTTGGGCGCCCAGGGCTGCAGGCGGGCGCTTAGGGCTGTAGGTGGGCGTTTAGGGCTGTAGGTGGGCGCTTAGGGCTGTAGGTGGGCGCTTATGGCTGTAGATGGGCGCTTAGGGTTGTAGGTGGGCGAGTAGGTCTGTAGGTGGGCGAGTAGGGCAGTGGGTGGGCGCTCAGTGCTGTAGGTGGGCGCTTAGGGCTGTAGATGGGCGCTTAGGGATGTAGGTGGGCGCGTAGGGCAGTGGGTGGGCGCTTATGGCTGTAGGTGGGCGCTTATGGCTGTAGATGGGCGCTTAGGGTTGTAGGTGGGCGAGTAGGTCTGTAGGTGGGCGAGTAGGGCAGTGAGTGGGCGCTCAGTGCTGTAGGTGGGCGCTTAGGGCTGTAGATGGGCGCTTAGGGCTGTAGGTGGGCGCGTAGGGCTGTAGGTGGGCGCGTAGGGCAGTGGGTGGGCGCTTATGTCTGTAGGTGGGCGCTTAGGGCTGTAGGTGTGCGCTCAGGGATGCAGATGTGAGTTCATGGCCTCTAGGTGGGCGCTGAGGGCTGTAGGTGGGCGCTTAGTGTTGTATGTGGGCGCTTAGGGCTGCAGGTGGGCGCGTAGGGCAGTGGGTGGGCGCTTAGTGCTGTAGGTGGGCGCTTATGGCTGTAGATGGGCGCGTAGGGCTGTAGGTGGGCGCGTAGGGCAGTGGGTGGGCGCTTAGGGCTGTTGGTGGGCGCTTAGGGCTGTAGGTGGGCGCTCAGTGCTGTAGGTGGGCGCTTAGGGCTGTAGATGGGCGCTTAGGGCTGTGGGTGGGCGCTTCGGGCTGTAGTTGGGCGCCTAGGGCTGTAGGTGGTCGCTTAGGGCTGTATGTGGGCCCTCAGGGCTGTAGGTGGGCCGTTAGGGCTGTAGGTGTGCGCTTCGGGCTGTAAGTGGGCGCTTAGGGCTGTAGGTGGGCGCTTAAAGCTGTAGGTGGGCGCTTAGGGCTGTAGGTGGGCGCGTATGGCAGTGGCCGTTCGCTTAGGGCTGTAGATGGGCGCTTAGGGCTGTAGGTGGGCGCTTAGGGCTGTAGGTGGGCGCTTAGGCCTGTAGGTTGTCGCTTAGGGATGTACGTGGGCGCGTAGGGCAGTGGGTGGGCGCTCAGGGCTGCAGGTGGGCGCTTTGGGCTGTATGTGGGCGCTTATGGCTGTAGGTGTGCGCTTAGGGCAGTAGATGGTCGCTTAGGTCTTTAGGTGGTCGCTTAGGGCTATAGGTGGGCGCTCAGGGCTGTAGGTGTGCGTTTAGGGCTGTAGGTGGGCGATTAGGGCTGTAGGTGGGCCGTTAGGGATGTAGGTGGGCGCTTAGGGCTGTAGGTAGGCGCTTAGGGCTGTAGGTGGGCGCTTAGGGCAGTAGGTGGGCCCTTATGGCTGTAGATGGGCGCGTAGGGCTGTAGGTGGGCGCGTAGGGCAGTGGGTGGGCGCTTAGGGCTGTTGGTGGGCGCTTAGGGCTGTAGTTGGGCGCCTAGGGCTGTAGGTGGTCGCTTAGGGCTGTATGTGGGCGCTTGTGGCTGTAGGTGGGTGCTCAGGGCTGTAGGTGGGCCCTTAGGGCTGTAGGTGGGCGCTTAAAGCTGTAGATGGGCGCTTAGGGCTGGCGGTATGCGCTTAGTGCTGTAGGTGGGCGCGTATGGCAGTGGCTGGTCGCTCAGTGCTGTAGGTGGGCGCTTAGGGCTTTAGATGGGTGCTTAGGGCTGTAGTTGAGCACTGAGGGCTGTAGTTGAGCACTGAGGGCTGTAGGTGGGCGCTTAGGGCTGTAGGTGGGCGCTTCGGGCTGTAGATGGGCACTTAGGGCTGTAGGTGGTCGCTTAGTGCTGTAGGTGGGCGCGTAGGGCAGTGCGTGGGCGCTTAGGGCTGTGGGTGGGCGATTAGGGCTTTAGGTGGTCGCTTAGGGCTGTAGGTGGGCGCTTAGGGCTGTAGTTGGGCGCTCAATGCTGTAGTTGGGCGCTTCGGGCTGTAGATGGGCGCTTAGGGCTGTAGGTGGGCGCTTAGGGCTGTAGGTGGGCGCTTAGGGCTGTAGGTGGGCGCTTAGGGCTGTAGTTGGGCGCCAAGGGCTGTAGGTGGGCGCTTAGTGCTGTATTTGGGCGCCCAGGGCTGCAGGCGGGCGCTTAGGGCTGTAGGTGGGCGTTTAGGGCTGTAGGTGGGCGCTTATGGCTGTAGGTGGGCGCTTATGGCTGTAGATGGGCGCTTAGGGTTGTAGGTGGGCGAGTAGGTCTGTAGGTGGGCGAGTAGGGCAGTGGGTGGGCGCTCAGTGCTGTAGGTGGGCGCTTAGGGCTGTAGATGGGCGCTTAGGGCTGTAGGTGGGCGCGTAGGGCAGTGGGTGGGCGCTTATGGCTGTAGGTGGGCGCTTATGGCTGTAGATGGGCGCTTAGGGTTGTAGGTGGGCGAGTAGGTCTGTAGGTGGGCGAGTAGGGCAGTGAGTGGGCGCTCAGTGCTGTAGGTGGGCGCTTAGGGCTGTAGATGGGCGCTTAGGGCTGTAGGTGGGCGCGTAGGGCTGTAGGTGGGCGCGTAGGGCAGTGGGTGGGCGCTTATGGCTGTAGGTGGGCGCTTAGGGCTGTAGGTGTGCGCTCAGGGATACAGATGTGAGTTCATGGCCTCTAGGTGGGCGCTGAGGGCTGTAGGTGGGCGCTTAGTGTTGTAGGTGGGCGCTTAGGGCTGCAGGTGGGCGCGTAGGGCAGTGGGTGGGCGCTTAGTGCTGTAGGTGGGCGCTTATGGCTGTAGATGTGCGCGTAGGGCTGTAGGTGGGCGCGTAGGGCAGTGGGTGGGCGCTTAGGGCTGTTGGTGGGCGCTTAGGGCTGTAGGTGGGTGTAGGTGGTCGCTTAGGGCTGTATGTGGGCCCTCAGGGCTGTAGGTGGGCCGTTAGGGCCTGTAGATGTGCGCTTCGGGCTGTAAGTGGGCGCTTAGGGCTGTAGGTGGGCGCTTAAAGCTGTAGGTGGGCGCTTAGGGCTGTAGGTGGGCGCGTATGGCAGTGGCTGGTCGCTTAGGGCTGTAGATGGGCGCCTTAGGGCTGTAGGTGTGCGCTCAGTGCTTGTAGGTGGGCGCTTAGGGGCTGTGGGTGGGCGCTTAGGGCTCGTAGTTGAGCGCTTAGGGCTGTAGGTGGGCGCTTAGGGTTGTAGGTGGGCGCTTCGGGCTGTAGATGGGCGCTTAGAGGCTGTAGGTGGTCGCTTAGTGCTGTAGGTGGGCGCATAGGGCAGTGGGTGGGCGCTTAGGGCTGTGGGTGGGCGCTTAGGGCTTTAGGTGGTCGCTTAGGGCTGTAGGTGGGCGCTTAGGGCTGTAGTTGTGCGCTCAGTGCTGTAGGTGGGCGCTTCGGGCTGTAGTATGGGGCGCTTATGGCTGTAGGTGGGCGCTCAGGGGCAGTAGGTGGCGCGCTCAGGGCAGTAGGTGGGCGCTTAGGGCAGTAGGTGTGCGCTTAGGGCTGTAGGTGGTTGATTAGGGCTGTAGATGGGCGCTCAGATCTGTAGGAGTGCGCTTAGTGCTGTAGGTGGGCGATCAGTGCTGTCGGTGGGCGCTGAGGGCTGTAGGTGGACGCTTAGGGCTGTAGGTGAGGCGCATAGGGCTGTAGATGGGCGCTGAGGGCTGTAGGTGGGCGCTGAGGGCTGTAGGTGGTCGATTAGGGCTGTAGATGGGCGCTCAGATCTGTAGGAGTGCGCTTAGTGGTGTAGGTGGGCGCTCAGTGCTGTCGGTGGGCGCTTAGGGCTGTAGGTGGGCGCTCAGGGCTGTAGTTGGGGCGCTTAGGGCTGTAGGTGGGCGCTTAGGGCTGGTAGTTGGGCGCTCAATGCTGTAGTTGGGCGCTTAGGGCTGTAGGTGGGCGCTTAGGGCTGTATTTGGGCGCCCAGGGCTGCAGGCGGGCGCTTAGGGCTGTAGGTGGGTCGTTTAGGGCTGTAGGTGGGCGCTTAGGGCTGTAGGTGGGCGCTTATGGCGTGTAGATGGGCGCTTAGGGGTTGTAGGTGGGCGAGTAGGTCTGTAGGTGGGCGAGTAGGGCAGTGGGTGGGCGCTCAGTGCTGTAGGTGGGCGCTTATGGGCTGTAGATGGGCGCTTAGGGCTGTAGGTGGGCGCGTAGGGCTGTAGGTGGGCGCGTAGGGCAGTGGGTGGGGCGCTTATGGCCTGTAGGTGGGCGCTTACGGCTGTAGGTGGGGCGCTTAGGGCTGTAGAGTGGGCGCTTAGGGCTGTAGGTGGGCGCGTATGGAAGTGGCTGGTCACTTAGGGCTGTAGATGGGCGTTTAGGGCTGTAGGTGTGCACTCAGTGCTTTAGGTGGGCGCTTAGGGCTTGTACATGTGTGCTTAGGGCTGTAGTTGGGCGCTTAGTGCTGTAGGTGGGCGCTTAGGGCTGTAGGTGGGGTGGTTAGGGCTGTAGGTGGGCGCTCTTAGGGCTGTAGGTGGTCGCTTAGGGCTGTGGTTGGGCGCCTAGGGCTGTAGGTGGGCGCTTTGGGCTTGTATGTGGGCCGCTTATTGCTCTAGGTGTGCGCTGAGGGCTGTAGGTGGGCGCTTCGGGCTGTAGGTGGGCCGTTAGGGCTGTAGGTGGGGCTGTTAGGGCTGTAGGTGGTCGCTTAGGCGTGTAGGTGGGCGCTTAGGGCTGTAGGTGGGGCCCTTTATGGCTGTAGATGCGCGCTTAGGGCTGTAGATGGGCGCGTAGGGCAGTGGGTGGGCGCTTAGGGCTGTAGGTGGGGCGTTTATGGATGTAGATGGGCGCTTAGCGCTGTAGGTGGGCGCATAGGGCAGTGGGTGGGGCGATTAGGGCTGTAGGTGGGCGCTTAGGGCTGTAGGGTGGGCGTTTATGGATGTAGATGGGCGCTTAGGGCTGTAGGTGGGCGCATAGGGCAGTGGTGGGCGCTTAGGGCTGTAGGTGGGCGCTTAGGGCTGTAGGTGGCCGCTCATTGCTGCAGGTGGGCGCTTCAGTGCTGTATGGTGGGCGCTTAGGGCTGTAGATGGGCGCTTAGGGCTGTAGGTGGGCCGCTTAGGGCTGTAGTTGGGCCGCTTAGGGCTGTAGTTGGGCGCCTAGGGCTGTAGGGTGGGGCACTTAGGGCTGTATGTGGGTGCTTATGGCTGTAGGTGGGCGCTTAGGGCTGTAGGTGTGCGCTTAGGCCTGTAGTTGTCGCGCTCAGTGCTGTAGGTGGGGCCGTTAGGGCTGTAGGTGGGCGCCTACGGCTGTAGATGGCGCTTAGGGGCTGTAGGTGGGCGCCTATGGCAGTGGCTGGTCGCTTAGGGCTGTAGATGGGCGTTTAGGGCTGTAGGTGTGCGCTCAGTGCTTTAGGTGGGCGCTTAGGGCTGTAGGTGGGCGCTTAGGGCTGTAGGTGGGCGCTTAGGGCTGTAGGTGGGCGCTTAGGGCTGTAGGTGGGCGCTCAGGGCTGTAGGTGGGCGCTTAGGCCTGTAGGTTGTCGCTTAGGGATGTACGTGGGCGCGTAGGGCAGTGGGTGGGCGCTCAGGGGCTGCAGGTGGGCGCTTTGGGCTGTATGTGGGCGCTTATGGCTGTAGGTGTGCGCTTAGGGCAGTAGATGGTCGCTTAGGTCATTTAGGTGGTCGCTTAGGGCTATAGGTGGGCGCTCAGAGCTGTAGTTGGGCGTTCTAGGGCTGTAGGTGGGCGATTAGGGCTGTAGGTGGGCCGTTAGGGATGTAGGTGGGCGCTTAGGGCTGTAGGTAGGCGCTTGGGGCTGTAGGTGGGCGCTTAGGGCTGTAGGTGGGCCCTTATGGCTGTAGATGGGCGCGTAGGGCTGTAGGTGGCGCGATAGGGCAGAGGGGGTGGGCGCTTAGGGCTGTTGGTGGGCGCTTAGGGCTGTAGTTGGGCGCCTAGGGCTGTAGGTGGTCGCTTAGGGGCTGTATGTGGGCGCTTGTGGCTGTAGGTGGGCGCGCTCAGGGCTGTAGGTGGGCCCTTAGGGCTGTAGGTGGGCGCTTAAAGCTGTAGATGGGCGCTTAGGGCTGGGAGGTATGCGGCTTAGTGCTGTAGGTGGGCGCGGGTATGGCAGTGGCTGGTCGCTCAGTGCTGTAAGGTGGGGCGCTTAGGTGCTTTAGATGGGTGCTTAGGGCTGTAGTTGAGCACTGAGGGCTGTAGTTGGGCGCTTAGGGCTGTAGGTGGGCGCTTCGGGCTGTAGATGGCACTTAGGGCTGTAGGTGGGTCGCTTAGTGCTCGTAGGTGGGCAGTGTGTAGGGCAGTGCGTGGGCGCTTAGGGCTGTGGGTGGGCGCTTAGGGCTTTACGTGGTCGCTTAGGGCTGTAGGTGAGGCGCTTAGGGCTGTAGTTGGGCGCTCAATGCTGTAGTTGGGCGCTTCGGGCTGTAGATGGGCGCTTAGGGCTGTAGGTGGGGCGCTTAGGGCTGTAGGTGGGCGCTTAGGGCTGTAGTTGGGCGCCTAGGGCTGTAGGTGGGCGCTTAGTGCTGTATTTGGGCGCCCAGGGCTGCAGGGCGGGCGCTTTAGGGCTGTAGGTGGGCGTTTAGGGACTGTAGGTGGAGCGCTTAGGGCTGTAGGTGGGCGCTTATGGCTGTAGATGGGCGCTTAGGGGTTGTAGGTGGGCGAGTAGGTCTGTAGGTGGGGGCGAGTAGGGCAGTGGGTGGGGCGCTACAGTGCTGTAGGTGGGCGCTTAGGGCTGTAGATGGGCGCTTAGGGCTGTAGGTGGGCGCGTAGGGCAGTGGGTGGGCGCTTATGGCTGTAGGTGGGCGCTTATGGCTGTAGATGGGCGCTTAGGGTTGTAGGTGGGCGAGTAGGTCTGTAGGTGGGCGAGTAGGTCTGTAGGTGGGCTAGTAGGGCAGTGAGTGGGCGCTCAGTGCTGTAGGTGGGCGCTTAGGGCTGTAGATGGGCGCTTAGGGCTGTAGGTGGGCGCGTAGGGCTGTAGGTGGGCGCGTAGGGCAGTGGGTGGGCGCTTATGGCTGTAGGTGGGGCGCTTAGGGCTGTAGGTGTGCGCTCAGGGATGCAGATGTGAGTTCATGGCCTCTAGGTGGGCGCTGAGGGCTGTAGGTGGGCGCTTAGTGTTGTAGGTGGGCGCTTAGGGCTGCAGGTGGGCGCGTAGGGCAGTGGGGTGGGGCGCTTAGTGCTGTAGGTGGGGCGCTTATGGCTGTAGATGGGCGCGTAGGGCTGTAGGTGGCGGCGTAGGGCAGTGGGTGGGCGCTTAGGGCTGTTGGTGGGCGCTTAGGGCTGTAGGTGGGCGCTCAGTGCTGTAGGTGGGCGCTTAGGGCTGTAGATGGGGCGCTTAGGGCTGTGGGTGGGCGCTTCGGGCTGTAGTTGGGCGCCTAGGGCTGTAGGTTGGTCGCTTAGGGCTGTATGTGGGCCCTCAGGGCTGTAGGTGGGCCGTTAGGGCTGTAGATGTGCGCTTCGGGCTGTAAGGTGGGCGCTTAGGGCTGTAGGTGGGCTCTTAAAGCTGTAGGTGGGCGCTTAGGGCTGTAGGTGGGCGCGTATGGCAGTGGCTGGTCGCTTAGGGCTGTAGATGGGCGCTTAGGGCTGTAGGTGTGCGCTCAGTGCTGTAGGTGGTCGCTTAGGGCTGTGGGTTGGGCGCTTAGGGCTGTAGTTGAGCGCTTAGGGCTGTAGGTGGTCGCTTAGTGCTGTAGGTGGGCGCATAGGGCAGTGGGTGGGCGCTCTAGGGCTGTGGAGTGGGCGCTTAGGGCTTTAGGTGGTCGCTTAGGGCTGTAGGTGGGCGCTTAGGGCTATAGTTGTGCGCTCAGTGCTGTAGGTGGGCGCTTCGGGCTGTAGATGGGCGCTTATGGCTGTAGGTGGGCGCTCAGGGCAGTAGGTGGGCGCTCAGGGGCAGTAGGTGGGCGCTTAGGGCAGTAGGTGTGCGCTTAGGGCCTGTAGGTGGTTGCATTAGGGCTGTAGATGGGCGCTCAGATCTGTAGGAGTGCGCTTAGTGCTGTAGGTGGGCGCTCAGTGCTGTCGGTGGGCGCTGAGGGCTGTAGGTGGACGCTTAGGGCTGTAGGTGGGCCGCATAGGGCTGTAGATGGGCGCTGAGGGCTGTAGGTAGGGCGCTGAGGGCCTGTAGGTGGTCGACTTAGGGCTGTAGGTGGGCGCTCAGATCTGTAGGAGTGCGCTTAGTGCTGTAGGTGGGCGCTCAGTGCTGTCGGTGGGCGCTTAGGGCTGTAGGTGGGCGCTCAGGGCTTTAGGTGGGCGCTTAGGGCTGTAGGTGGGCGCCTTGTACTTTAGGTGGCCGCTTAGGGCTGTAGGTGGGCGCGTAGGGCTGTAGGTGGGCGCTTAGGGCTGTAGGTGGGCGCTTAGGGCTGTAGGTGGGCGCTTAGGGCTGTAGGTGGGCGCCTTTGTACTTTAGGTGGCCGCTTAGGGCTGTAGGTGGGCGCTTAGGGCTGTAGTTTGGCGCTTAGGGCTGTAGGTGGGCGCTTCGGGCTGTAGGTGGGCGGTTAGGGCTTTAGGTGGGCGCTCAGGGCTGTCGGTGGGCGCTTACGGCTGTAGGTGGGGGCTGAGTGCTGTACAGTGGGCGCTTAGGGCTGTAGGTGGGCGCCTATTGCTTTAGGTGCGCACTTAGGGATGTAGGAGGGCGCTCAGGGCTGTAGGTGGGCGATTAGTCCTAGTAGGTGGGCGCATAGAGCTGTAGGTGTGCGCTTAGGGCTGCGGGTGGGCGCTCAGTGCTTTAGGTGGTCGCTTAGGGCTGTAGGTGGTCGCTTAGGGCTGTAGGTGCGCGCTTAGGTTTGTAGGTGTGGCGCTCAGGGCTGAAGGTGGGCGCTTAGGGCTGTAGGTGGGGTGCTCACGCCTGCAGGTGGGCGACTAGGGGCTGTAGTTGGGCGCTTAGGGCTGTAGGTGGGCGCTCAGGGCTGTACGAGGGCGCTCAGAGGTGTAGGTGGCGGTAGGGCTTTAGTTGGCGTTCAGGGCTTTAGTTGGCATTCAGGGCTGTAGGTGGGCACTCAGGGCTGTAGGCGGTCGCTTAGGGCTGCAGGTGGGCGCTTAAGGCTGTAGATAGGCGCTTAGGGCTGTAGGTGGGGCGCTTAGGGCTGTAGGTGGGCGCTTAGGGCTGTAGGTGGGCGCTTAGGGCTGTAGGTGGGCGCTCAGGGCTGTAGTGGGCGCTTAGGTGGGCGCGTAGGGCTGTAGGTGGGCGATTAGGGCTGTAGGTGGGCAATAAGGGCCGTATTTGGGCGCTCAGGGCTGTAGGTGGGCGCTCAGGGCAGTAGATGGGCGCGTAGGTGGGCGCGTAGGGCTGTAGGTGGGCGATCAGGGCCGGTATTTGGGCGCTCAGGGTTGTAGGTGTGGCGCTTAGTGTTGCAGGAGGGTGCTCATAGCTGTACGTGGGCGCTGAGGGCTGTAGATCAGCGCTTAGGGCTGCAGGTGGGCGCTTTATAGGTGGGCGCTTTATAGGTGGGCGCTCAGGGGCCTGTAGTTGGGCGCATAGTGCTGTAGGTGGGCGCTTAGGACTGTAGGTGGGCGCTGTGGGCTTTAGGTAGGCGCTTAGGACTGTAGGTGGGCGCTGTGGGCTTTAGGTGGGCGCTTAGGACTGTAGGCTGGGCGCTGTGGGGCTTTAGGTGGGCGAATTAGGGCTGTACGAGGGCGCTCAGACGTGTAGGTGGGCGCTCAGGTCTGTAGGTGGGTGCTTAGGGCTGTAGGTGGGCGCCTAGGTCTGTAGGCGGGCGCTCAGGTCTGTAGGTGGGTGCTTAGGGCTGTAGGTGGGCGCTCAGGTCTGCTAGGTGGGTGCTTAGGGCCTGTAGGTGGGCGCTCAGGTCTGTAGGTGGGTGCTTAGGGCTGTAGGTGGGCGCTGAGGGCTGTAGGTGGGCGCTTAGGGCTGTAGGTGGGCGCTGAGGGCTATAGGTGGGCGCCTAGGGCTGTAGGTGGGCGGTTAGGGCTGTAGGTGGACGCTTAGGGCTGTAGGTGTGCGCTGAGTGCTGCAGATGGGCGCTCAGGTCTGTAGGAGTGCGGCGTAGGGCTGTAGGTGGGCGCTCAGTGCTGTCGGTGGGCGCTTAGGGCTGTAGGTGAGGGCTGAGGGCTGTAGCATGGGCGCTCAAGGGCAGTAGGTGTGCGCTTAGGGCTGTATGTGGGAGCTCAGGGCTGTAGGTGGGCACTCAGGGCTGCAGGTGGGCCTGTAGGGCTGCAGGTGGGCGCATCGGGCTGTAGGTGGGCGCTCAAACCTGTAGGTGGGCGCGCAGGGCTGTAGGAGTGCGCTTAGTGTTTGTAGGTGGGCGCCCAGTGCTGTCGGTGGGCGCTGAGGGCTGTAGGTGGACGCTTAGGGCTGTAGGTGGACACTTAGGGCTGTAGTTGGGCGCCTAGGGCTGTAGCTCGGCGCTTAGGGCTGTATGTGTGCGCTCAGGGCTGTAGGTGGGGCGTTTAGGGCTGTAGGTGGGCGTTTAGGGCTGTATGTGTGAGCTGAGGGCTGTAGGTGGGCGCTCAGGGCTGTAGGTGGGCGTTTAGGGCTGTAGGTGGTCGTTTAGGGCTGTAGATGGCGGCTTAGGGCTGGTGGGGTGGGCGCTTCGGGCTGTAGTTGGGCGCCTAGGGCTGTAGGTGGTCGCTTAGGGCTGTATGTGGGCCCTCAGGGCTGTAGGTGGGCCGTTAGGGCTGTAGATGTGCGCTTCGGGCTGTAGGTGGGCGCTTAGGGCTGTAGGTGGGCGCTTAAAGCTGTAGATGGGCGCTTAGGGCTGTAGGTATGCGCTTAGGTCTGTAGGTGGGCGCGTAATGGCAGTGGCTGGTCGCTTAGGGCTGTAGATGGGCGCTTAGGGCTGTAGGTGTGCGCTCAGTGCTGTAGGTGGGCGCTTAGGGCTGTGGGTGGGCGCTTAGGGCTGTAGTTGAGAGCGCTTAGGGCTGTAGGGTGGGCGCTTAGGGTTGTATGTGGGCGCTTCGGGCTGTAGATGGGCGCTTAGGGCTGTAGGGTGGGTCGATTAGTGCTGTAGGTGGGCGCATAGGGCAGTGGGTGGGCGCTTAGGGGCTGTGGGTGGGCGCTTAGGGCTTTAGGTGGTCGCTTAGGGCTGTAGGTGGGCGCTTAGGGCTGTAGTTGTGCGCTCAGTGCTGTAGGTGGGCGCTTCGGGCTGTAGATGGGCGCTTATGGCTGTAGGTGTGCGCTGAGGGCTGTAGGTGGGCGCTCAGGGGCAGAGTAGGTGGGCGCTCAGGGCAGTAGGTGGGCGCTTAGGGCAGTAGGTGTGCGCTTAGGGCTGTAGGTGGTTGATTAGGGCTGTAGATGGGCGCTCAGATCTGTAGGAGTGCGCTTAGTGCTGTAGGTGGGCGCTCAGTGCTGTCGGTGGGCGCTGGGGGCTGTAGGTGGACGCTTAGGGCTGTAGGTGGGCGCATAGGGCTGTAGATGGGCGCTGAGGGCTGTAGGTGGGCGCTGAGGGCTGTAGGTGGTCGATTAGGGCTGTAGGTGGGCGCCTTGTACTTTAGGTGGCCGCTTAGGGCTGTAGGTGGGCGCTTAGGACTGTAGGTTGGCGCTTAGGGCTGGAGGTGGCGCGCTTCGGGCTGTAGGTGGGCGGTTAGGGCTTTAGGTGGGCGCTCAGGGGCTGTCGGTGGGCGCTTACGGCTGTAGGTGGGCGCTGAGTGCTGTACAGTGGGCGCTTAGGGCTGTAGGTGGGCGCCTAGTGCTTTAGGTGCGCACTTAGGGATGTAGGAGGGCGCTCAGGGCTGTAGGTGGGCGATTAGTCCTGTAGGTGGGCGCATAGAGCTGTAGGTGTGCGCTTAGGGCTGCGGGTGGGGCGCTCAGTGCTTTAGGTGGTCGCCTTAGGGCTGTAGGTGGACGCTTAGGGCTGTAGGTGCGCGCTTAGGTTTGTAGGTGTGCGCTCAGGGCTGTAGGTGGTCGCTTAGGGCTGTAGGTGCGCGCTTAAGGTTTGTAGGTGTGCGCTCAGGGCTGAAGGTGGGCGCTTAGGGCTGTAGGTGGGTGCTCACGCCTGCAGGTGGGCGACTAGGGCTGTAGTTGGGCGCTTAGGGCTGTAGGTGGGCGCTCAGGCTGTACGAGGGCGCTCAGAGGTGCAGGTGGGCGGTTAGGGCTTTAGTTGGCGTTCAGGGCTTTAGTTGGCATTCAGGGCTGTAGGTGGGCACTCAGGGCTGTAGGCGGTCGCTTAGGGCTGCAGGTGGGCGCTTAAGGCTGTAGATGGGGCGCTTAGGGCTGTAGGTGGGCGCTTAGGGCTGTAGGTGGGCGCTTAGGGCTGTAGGTGGGCGCTCAGGGCTGTAGATGGGCGCTTAGGTGGGCGCGTAGGGCTGTAGGTGGGCGATTAGGGCTGTAGGTGGGCAATCAGGGCCGTATTTGGGCGCTCAGGGCTGTAGGTGGGCGCTCAGGGCAGTAGATGGGCGCGTAGGTGGGCGCGTAGGGCTGTAGGTGGGCGATCAGGGCCGTATTTGGGCGCTCAGGGCTGTAGGTGGGCGCTTAGTGTTGCAGGAGGGTGCTCATAGCTGTACGTGGGCGCTGAGGGCTGTAGATCAGCGCTTAGGGCTGCAGGTGGGCGCTTTATAGGTGGGGCGCTTTATAGGTGGGCGCTCAGGGCTGTAGTTGGGCGCATAGTGCTGTAGGTGGGCGATTAGGACTGTAGGTGGGCGCTGTGGGCTTTAGGTAGGCGCTTAGGACTGTAGGTGGGCGCTGTGGGCTTTAGGTGGGCGCTTAGGACTGTAGGTGGGCGCTGTGGGCTTTAGGTGGGCGATTAGGGGCTGTACGAGGGCGCTCAGACGTGTAGGTGGGGCGCTCAGGTCTGTAGGTGGGGTGCTTAGGGCTGTAGGTGGGCGCCTAGGTCTGTAGGTGGGCGCTCAGGTCTGTAGGTGGGTGCTTAGGGCTGTAGGTGGGCGCTCAGGGCTGTAGGTGGGCGTTTAGGGCTGTAGGTGGGCGCTTAGGGCTGTAGGTGGGCGCGTAGGGCAGTGGGTGGGCGCTTAGGGCTGTAGATGGGCGCTTAGGGCTGTAGGTGGGGCGCGTAGGGCAGTGGGTGGGCGCTTAGGGCTGTAGGTGGGCGCGTAGGGCAGTGGGGTGGGCGCTTAGGGTTGTATGTGGGCGCTTATGGCTGTAGGTGGGCGCTAAGGGCTGTAGGTCGGCCGTTAGGGCTGTAGGTGGGCGCTTAGGGCTGTAGGTGGGCGCTTACGGCTGTAGATGGGCGCTTAGGGCTGTAGGTGGGCGCTTAGGGCTGTAGGTGGGCGCGTATGGCAGTGGCTGGTCGTCTTAGGGCTGTAGATGGGCGTTTTGGGCTGTAGGTATGCGCTTAGTGCTTTAGGTGGGCGCTTAGGGCTGTAGGTGGGTGCTTAGAGCTGTAGTTGGGCGCTTAGGGCTGTAGGTGGGCGCTTAGGGCTGTAGATGGGCGCTTAGGCCTGTAGGTGGTCGCTTAGGGCTGTACGTGGGCTCGTAGGGCAGTGGGTGGGCGCTTAGGGCTGTAGGTGGGCGCTTAGGACTGTACTTGGGCGCTTCGGGCTGTAGATGGGCGCTTAGGGCTGTGTTTGGGCGCCTAGGGCTGTAGGTGGGCGCATTGGGCTGTATGTGGGCGATTATGGCTGTAGGTGGTCGCTTCGGGCTGTAGGTGGGCCGCTTAGGGCTGTAGGTGGGGCGCTTAGGGCTGTAGGTGGGCCGTTAGGGCTGTAGGTGGTCGCTTAGGGCTGTAGGTGGGGCGTTTAGGGCTGTAGGTGGGCGTTTAGGGCTGTAGGTGGGGCCGTTAGGGCTGTAGGTGGGCGCTTAGGGCTGTAGGTTGTCGGTTAGGCGTGTAGGTGGGCGCTTAGGGCTGTAGGTGGGCCTTTATGGCTGTAGATGGGCGCTTAGGGCTGTAGATGGGCGCGTAGTGGCAGTGGGTGGGCGCTTAGGGCTGTAGGTGGCCGCTCATTGCTGTAGGCGGGCGCTCAGTGCTGTAGGTGGGCGCATAGGGCTGTAGATGGGCGCTTAGGGCTGGTAGGTGGGCGCTTAGGGCTGTAGTTGGTCGCCTAGGGATGTAGGTGGGCGCTTAGGGCTGTATGTGGGCGCTTATGGCTGTAGGTGGGCGCTTAGGGCTGTAGGTGTGCGCTCAGGGCTGTAGGTGGGCGCTTACGGCTGTAGATGGGCGCTTAGGGCTGTAGGTGGGCGCGTATGGCAGTGGCTGGGTCGCTTAGGGCTGTAGATGGGCGTTTTGGGCTGTAGTATGCGCTCAGTGCTTTAGATGGGCGCTTAGGGCTTTAGTTGGGCGCTTAGGGCTGTAGGTGGGCGCTTAGGGCTGTAGATGGGTGCTTAGGCCTGTAGGTGGTCGCTTAGGGCTGTACGTGGGCTCGTAGGGCAGTGGGTGGGCGCTTAGGGCTGTAGGTGGGCGCTTAGGGCCGTGGTTGGGCGCCTAGGGCTGTAGGTGGGCGCTTTGGGCTGTATTTGGGCGCTTATGGCTGTAGGTATGCGCTGAGGGCTGTAGGGTGGGGCGCTCAAGGCAGTAAGTGGGGCGCGTAGGGCAGTAGGTGGGCGCTTAGGGCTGTAGGTGTGCGCTCAGGGCTGTAGGTGGGCCGTTAGGGCTGTAGGTGGGCGCTTAGGGCTGTAGGTGGGCGCTTAGGGCTGTAGGTGGGCGCGTATGGAAGTGGCTGGTCACTTAGGGCTGTAGATGGGCGTTTAGGGGCTGTAGGTGTGCACTCAGTGCTTTAGGTGGGCGCTTAGGGCTGTAGATGGGTGCTTAGGGCTGTAGTTGGGGCGCTTAGTGCTGTAGGTGGGCGCTTAGGGCTGTAGGTGGGGTGGTTAGGGCTGTAGGTGGGCGCTTAGGGCTGTAGGTGGTCGCTTAGGGCTGTACGTGGGCTCGTAGGGCAGTGGGTGGGCGCTTAGGGCTGTAGGTGGGCTCGTAGGGCAGTGGGTGGGCGCTTCGGGCTGTAGATCGGCGCTTAGGGCTGTGGTTTGGGCGCCTAGGGCTGTAGGTGGGCGCTTTGGGCTGTATGTGGGCGCTTATTGCTCTAGGTGTGCGCTGAGGGCTGTAGGTGGGCGCTTCGGGCTGTAGGTGGGCCGTTAGGGCTGTAGGTGGGCTGTTAGGGCTGTAGGTGGTCGCTTAGGCGTTGTAGGTGGGCGCTTAGGGCTGTAGGTGGGCCTTTATGGCTGTAGATGCGCGCTTAGGGCTGTAGATGGGCGCGTAGGGCAGCTGGGTGGGCGCTAGGGCTGTAGGTGGGCGCTTATGGCTGTAGATGGGCACGTAGGGCTGTAGGTGGGCGCTTAGGGCTGTAGGTGGGCGCTTATGGCTGTAGATGGGCACGTAGGGCTGTAGGTGGGCGCTTAGGGCTGTAGGTGTGCGCTCAGTGCTGTAGTTGTGCGCTCAGTGCTGTAGATGGGCGCTCAGTGCTGTAGGTGGGCGCTTAGGGCAGTAGATGGGCGCTTAGGGCTGTGGGTGGGCGCTTAGGGCTGTAGTTGGGCGCTCAGGGCTGTAGGTGGGCCGTTAGGGCAGTGGGGTGGGCGCTTAGGGCTGTGGGTGTGGGCGCTTAGGGCTTTAGGTGGTCGCTTAGGGCTGTAGGTGGGTGCTCAGTGCTGTAGTTGGGCGCTCAGTGCTGTAGGTGGGCGATTCGGGCTGTATTTGGGCGCCTAGGGCTGTAGGTGGGCGCTTTGGGCTGTAGGTGGGCGCTCAGGTCTGTAGGCGGGCGCTCAGTGCTGTAGGTGGGCGCTCGGGTCTGTAGGAGTGCGCTTAGTGCTGTCGGTGGGCGCTTAGGGCTGTAGGTGGGCGCTTAGCGCTGTAGGTGGACGCTTAGGGCTGTAGGTGGCGCATAGGGCTGTAGATGGGCGCTTAGTGCTGCAGGTGGGCGCTGAGGGCTGTAGGTGGGCGCTTAGGGCTGTAGGTGGGCGCTTCGGGCTGTAGTTGGGCGCCTAGGGCTGTACGAGGGCGCTCAGACGTGTAGGTGGGCGATTAGGGCAGTAGGTGGGCGCTTAGGGCTGTAGGTGGACGCTTAAGGCTGTCGGTGTGCGCTCAGGGCTGTAGGTGGGCGCTGAGGGCTGTATGTGGGAGCTCAGGGCTGTAGGTGGGCCTGTAGGGCTGTAGGTGGGCGTTTTAGGGCTGTAGGTGGGCCGTTAGGGCTGTAGGTAGGCGCCGAGGGCTGTAGGTGGGCGCTCAGGTCTGTAGGAGTGCGCTTAGTGCTGTCGGTGGGCGCTTAGGGCTGTAGGTGGGACGCTTAGGGGCTGTAGGTGGGCGCTTAGGGCTGTAGATGGGCGCTTTGGGCTGTAGGTGGGCGCTGAGGGCTGTAGGTGGGCGCTTAGGGCTGTAGGTGGGCGCTGAGGGGCTATAGGGTGGGCGCCTAGGGCTGTAGGTGGGCGGTTAGGGCTGTAGGTGGACGCTTAGGGCTGTAGGTGTGCGCTGAGTGCTGCAGATGGGCGCTCAGGTCTGTAGGAGTGCGCGTAGGGCTGTAGGTGGGCGCTCAGTGCTGTCGGTGGGCGCTTAGGGCTGTAGGTGAGGGCTGAGGGCTGTAGCTGGGCGCTCAAGGCAGTAGGTGTGCGCTTAGGGCTGTATGTGGGAGCTCAGGGCTGTAGGTGGGCACTCAGGGCTGCAGGTGGGCCTGTAGGGCTGCAGGTGGGCGCATCGGGCTGTAGGTGGGCGCTCAAACCTGTAGGTGGGCGCGCAGGGCTGTAGGAGTGCGCTTAGTGTTGTAGGTGGGCGATCAGGTCTGTAGGAGTGCGCTTAGTTGTTTGTAGGTGGGCGCCCCAGTGCTGTCGGTGGGCGCTGAGGGCTGTAGGTGGACACTTAGGGCTGTAGGTGGGCGCATAGGGCTGTAGGTGGGCGCTTAGGGCTGTAGGTGGGCGCTCAGTGCTTTAGGTGGGCGCTTTGGGCTGCTAGTTGGGGCGCCTAGGGCTGTAGCTCGGCGCTTAGGGCTGTAGGTGTGCGCTCAGGGCTGTAGGTGGGCGTTTAGGGCTGTAGGTGGGCGTTTAGGGCTGTATGTGTGAGCTGAGGGCTGTAGGTGGGCGCTTAGGGCTGTAGGTGGGCGCGTATGGCAGTGGCTGGTCGCTTAGGGCTGTAGATGGGGCGTTTTGGGCTGTAGGTGTGCGCTCAGTGCATTAGGTGGGCGCTTCGGGCTGTAGATGGGGCGCTTAGGGCTGTGGTTGGGCGCCTAGGGCTGTAGGTGGGCGCTTTGGGCTGTATGTGGGCGCTTATTGCTCTAGGTGTGCGCTGAGGGCTGTAGGTGGGCGCTTCGGGCTGTAGATGGGCGCTTAGGGCTGTAGTTGGGAGCCTAGGGCTGTAGCTGGGCGCTTAGGGCTGTAGGTGTGCGCTTAGGGCTGTAGGTGGGCCGTTAGGGCTGTAGGTGGGCTGTTAGGGCTGTAGGTGGTCGCTTAGGCGTGTAGGTGGGCGCTTAGGGCTGTAGGTGGGCCTTTATGGCTGTAGATGCGCGCTTAGGGCTGGTAGGTGGGCGCGTAGGGCAGTGGGTGGGCGCATTAGGGCTGTAGGTGGGCGGCATAGGGCAGTGGGGTGGGCGCTTAGGGCTGTAGGTGGGGCGCTTACGGCTGTAGGTGGCCGCTCATTGCTGCAGGTGGGCGCTCAGTAGCTGTAGGTTGGCGCTTAGGGCTGTAGATGGGCGCTTAGGGGCTGTAGGTGGGCGCTTAGGGCTGTAGTTGGGCGCCTAGGGCTGTAGGTGGGCACTTAGGGCTGTATGTGGGGTGCTTATGGCTGTAGGTGGGCGTTTAGGGCTGTAGGTGTGCGCTTAGGCCTGTAGATGTGCGCTCAGGGCTGTAGGTGGGCCGTTAGGGCTGTAGGTGTGCGCTTAGGCCTGTAGTTTGTGCGCTCAGGGCTGTAGGTGGGCGCTTTAGGGCTGTAGGTGGGCGCTTAGGGTTGTAGGTGGGCGCCTATGGCAGTGGCTCGGTCGCTTAGGGCTGTAGATGGGCGTTTAGGGCTGTAGGTGTGCGCTCAGTGTTTTAGGTGGGCGCTTAGGGCTGTAGATGGGTGCTTAGGGCTGTAGTTGGGCGCTTAGGGCTGTAGGTGGGCGCTTAGGGCTGTAGGTGGGCGCTTAGGCTGTAGGTGGGCGCTTAGGGCTGTAGGTGGGCGCTTAGGGCTGTAGGTTGTCGCTTAGGGATGTACGTGGGCGCTTAGGGCAGTGGGTGGGCGCTCAGGGCCTGCAGGTGGGCGCTTAGGGCTGTAGGTCGGCGCGCTTTGGGCTGTAGATGGGCGCTTATGGCTGTGGTTGGGCGCCTAGGGCTGTAGGTGGGCGCTTTGGGCTGTATGGTGGGCGCTTATGGCTGTAGGTGTGCGCTATCAGGGCAGTAGATGGTCGCTTAGGTCTTTAGTTGGTCGCTTAGGGCTATAGGTGGGCGCTCAGGGCTGTAGGTGGGGCGTTTAGGGCTGTAGGTGGGCGATTAGGGCTGTAGGTGGGCCGTTAGGGATGTAGGTGGGCGCTTAGGGCTGTAGGTAGGCGCTCTAGGGCTGTAGGTGGGCGCTTAGGGCTGTAGGTGGGCCCTTATGGCTGTAGATGGGCGCGTAGGGCTGTAGGTGGGCGCGTAGGGCAGTGGGTGGGCGCTTAGGTCTGTTGGTGGGCGCTTAGGGCTGTGGGTGGGCGCTTAGGGCTATGGGTGGGCGCTTAGGGCTGTAGTTGGGCGCCTAGGGCTGTAGGTGGTCGCTTAGGGCTGTATGTGGGCGCTTGTGGCTGTAGGTGGGCGCTCAGGGCTGTAGGTGTGTGCTCAGGGCTGTAGTTGGGCCGTTAGGGCTGTAGGTGGGCGATTAAAGCTGTAGATGGGCGCTTAGGGCTGGAGGCTATGCGCTTAGGGCTGTAGGTGGGCGCGTATGGCAGTGGCTGGTCGCTCAGTGCTGTAGGTGGGCGCTTAGGGCTTTAGATGGGTGCTTAGGGCTGTAGTTGAGCACTGAGGGCTGTAGGTGGACCGCTTAGTGCTGTAGGTGGGCGCTTCGGGCTGTAGATGGGCACTTAGGGCTGTAGGTGGTCGCTTAGTGCTGTAGGTGGGCGCGTCGGTAGGGCAGTGGGTGGGGCGCTTAGGGCTGTGGGTCGGGGCGCTTAGGGCTTTAGGTGGCTCGCTTAGGGGCTGTAGTTGGGCGCTCAATGCTGTAGTTGGGCGCTTCGGGCTGTAGATGGGCGCTTAGGGCTGTAGGTGGGCGCTTACTGCTAGTATTTGGGCGCCTAGGGCTGTAGGTGGGCGCTTACGGCTGTAGTTGGGCGCCTAGGGCTGTAGGTGGTCGCTTAGGGCTGTATGTGGGCGCTTGTGGCTGTAGGTGGGGCGCTCAGGGCTGTAGGTGGGCCCTTAGGGCTGTAGGTGGGCGCTTAAAGCTGTAGATGGGCGCTTAGGGCTGGGAGGTATGCGCTTAGTGCTGTAGGTGGGCGCGTATGGCACGTGGCTGGTCGCTCAGTGCTGTAGGGTGGGCGCTTAGGGCTTTAGATGGGTGCTTAGGGCTGTAGTTGAGCACTGAGGGCTGTAGGTGGGCGCTTAGTGCTGTAGGTGGGCGCTTCGGGCTGTAGATGGGCACTTAGGGCTGTAGGTGGTCGCTTAGTGCTGTAGGTGGGCGCGGTATGGGCAGTGGGTGGGGCGCTTAGGGCTGTGGGTGGGCGCTTAGGGCTGTAGGTGGGCGCTTAGTGCTGTATTTGGGCGCCTAGGGCTGTAGGTGGGCGCTTACGGCTGTAGGTGGGCGCTTAGGGCTGTAGGTGGGCCGTTAGGGCTGTAGGTGGGCCGTTAGGGCTGTAGGGTGGGCGCTTAGGGCTGTAGTTGGGCGCTTAGGGCTGTAGGTGGGCGCGTATGGACGTGGCTGGTCACTTAGGGCTGTAGATGGGCGTTTAGGGCTGTAGGTGTGCACTCAGTGCTTTAGGGTGGGCGCTTAGGGCTGTAGATGGCGTGCTTAGGGCTGTAGTTGGGCGCTTAGTGCTGTAGGTGGGCGCTTAGGGCTGTAGGTGGGTGGTTAGGGCTGTAGGTGGGCGCTTAGGGCTGTAGGTGGTCGCTTAGGGCTGTACGTGGGCTCGTAGGGCAGTGGGTGGGCGCTTAGGGCTGCTAGGTGTGGGCGCTTAGGGCTGTAGTTGGGCGCCTAGGGCTGTAGCTGGGCACTTAGGGCTGTAGGTGTGCGCTTAGGGCTGTAGGTGGGCTGTTAGGGCTGTAGGTGGTCGCTTAGGCGTGTAGGTTGGCGATTAGGGCTGTAGGTGGGCCTTTATGGCTGTAGATGCGCGCTTAGGGCTGTAGGTGGGCGCGTAGGGCAGTGGGGTGGGCGCTTAGGGCTGTAGGTGGTCGCTTAGGGCTGTACGTGGGCTCGTAGGGGCAGTGGGTGGGCGCTTAGGGCTGGTAGCGTGGGCGCTTAGGGGCTGTAGTTGGGGCGCCTAGGGCTGTAGCTGGGCACTTAGGGCTGTAGGTGTGCGCTTAGGGCTGTAGGTGGGCTGTTAGGGCTGTAGAGTGGTCGCTTAGGCGTGTAGTAGGTTGGCGATTAGGGCTGTAGGTGGGCCTTTATGGCTGTAGAATGCGCGCTTAGGGCTGTAGGTGGGCGCGTAGGGCAGTGGGGTGGGCGCTTAGGGCTGTAGGTGGGCGTTTATGGATGTAGATGAGCGCTTAGGGCTGTAGGTGGGCGCATAGGGCAGTTGGGTGGGCGCTTAGGGCTGTAGGTGGGCGATTAGGGCTGTAGGTGGCCGCTCATTGCCTGCAGGTGGGCGCACAGTGCTGTAGGTGGGCGCTTAGGGCTGTAGATGGGCGCTTAGGGCTGTAGTTGGGCGCCTAGGGCTGTAGGTGGGCACTTAGGGCTGTATGTGGGTGCTTATGGCTGTAGGTGGGCGCTTAGGGCTGTAGGTGGGCCGTTAGGGCTGTATGTGGGTGCTTATGGCTGTAGGTGGGCGCTTAGGGCTGTGGGTGGGCGCTTAGGCCTGTAGTTGTGCGCTCAGGGCTGTAGGTGGGCCGTTAGGGCTGTAGGTGGGCGCCTACGGCTGTAGATGGGCGCGTAGGGCTGTAGGTGGGGCGCTCTAGGGGCTGTAGGTGGGCGCCTATGGCAGTGGCTGGTCGCTTAGGGCTGTAGATGGGCGTTTAGGGCTGTCGGTGTGCGCTCAGTGCTTTAGGTGGGCGCTTAGGGCTGTAGATGGGTGCTTAGTGCTGTAGTTTGGGCGCTTAGGGCTGTAGGTGGGCGCTTAGGGCTGTAGGTGGGCGCTTAGGGCTGTAGGTGGGCGCTTAGGGCTGTAGATGGGCGCTTAGGCCTGTAGGTTGTCGCTTAGGGATGTACGTGGGCGCGTAGGGCAGTGGGGTGGGCGCTTATGGCTGCTGGTTGGGCGCCTAGGGCTGTAGGTGGGCACTTTGGGCTGTATGTGGGCGCTTATGGCTTGTAGGTGTGCGCCTTAGGGCTGTGGGTGGGGCGCTTAGGGCTGTAGTTGGGCGCCTAGGGCTGTAGGTGGTCGCTTAAGGGCTGTATGTGGGCGCTTGTGGCTGTAGGTGGGCGCTCAGGGCTGTAGGTGTGTGCTCATTGCTGTAGTTGGGCCGTTAGGGCTGTAGGTGGGCGCTTAAAGCTGTAGATGGGGCGCTTAGGGCTGGAGGTATGCGCTTAGGGCTGTAGGTGGGCGCGTATGGCAGTGGCTGGTCGCTCAGTGTTGTAGGTGGGCGCTTAGGGCTTTAGATGGGTGCTTAGGGCTGTAGTTGAGCACTGAGGGCTGTAGGTGGGCGCTTAGGGCTGTAGGTGGGCACTTAGGGCTGTAGGTGGTCGCTTAGTGCTTTAGGTGGGCGCGTAGGGCAGTGGGTGGGCGCTTAGGGCTGTGGGTGGGCGCTTAGGGCTTTAGGTGCGTCGCTTAGGGCTGTAGGTGGGCGCTTAGGGCTGTAGTTGGGCGCTCAATGCTGTAGTTGGGCGCTTAGGGCTGTAGGTGGGCGCTTAGGGCTGTATTTGGGCGCCCAGGGCTGCAGGCGGGCGCTTAGGGCTGTAGGTGGGCGTTTAGGGCTGTAGGTGGGCGCTTAGGGCTGTAGGTGGGCGCTTATGGCTGTAGATGGGCGCTTAGGGTTGTAGGTGGGCGAGTAGGTCTGTAGGTGGGCGAGTAGGGCAGTGGGTGGGCGCTCAGTGCTGTAGGTGGGCGCTTAGGGCTGTAGATGGGCGCTTAGGGCTGTAGGTGGGCGCGTAGGGCTGTAGGTGGGCGCGTAGGGTAGTGGGTGGGGCGCTTATGGCTGTAGGTGGGCGCTTACGGCTGTAGGTGGGCGCTTAGGCCTGTAGGTGCGCGCTTAGGGCTGTAGGTGGGCGCGTATGGAAGTGGCTGGTCACTTAGGGCTGTAGATGGGCGTTTAGGGCTGTAGGTGTGCACTCAGCTGTGCTTTAGGTGGGCGCTTAGGGCTGTAGATGGGTGCTTAGGGCTGTAGTTGGGCGCTTAGTGCTGTAGGTGGGCGCTTAGGGCTGTAGGTGGGTGGTTAGGGCTGTAGGTGGGCGCTTAGGGCTGTAGGTGGTCGCTTAGGGGCTGTACGTGGGCTCGTAGGGCAGTGGGTGGGGCGCTTCGGGCTGTAGATGGGCGCTTAGGGCTATGGTTGGGCGCCTAGGGCTGTAGTTGGGCGCTTATTGCTCTAGGTGTGCGCTGAGGGCTGTAGGTGGGCGCTTCGGGCTGTAGGTGGGCCGTTAGGGCTGTAGGTGGGCTGTTAGGGCTGTAGGTGGTCGCTTAGGCGTGTTAGGTGGGCGCTTAGGCCTGTAGGTGGGCCTTTATGGCTGTAGATGCGCGCTTAGGCTGTAGGTGGGCGCGTAGGGCAGTGGGTGGGCGCTTAGGGCTGTAGGTGGGCGCTTAGGGCTGTAGGTGGCCGCTCATTGCTGCAGGTGGGCGCTCAGTGCTGTAGGTGGGCGCTTAGGGCTGTAGATGGGCGCTTAGGGCTGTAGGTGGGCGCTTAGGGCTGTAGTTTGGGCGCCTAGGGCTGTAGGTGGGCACTTAGGGCTGTATGTGGGTGCTTATGGCTGTAGGTGGGCGCTTAGGGCTGTAGGTGTGCGCTTAGGCCTGTAGTTGTGCGCTCAGGCCTGTAGGTGGGCCGATAGGGCTGTAGGTGGGCGCCTACGGCTGTAGATGGGCGCTTAGGGCTGTAGGTGGGCGCCTATGGCAGTGGCTGGTCGCTTAGGGCTGTAGATGGGCGTTTAGGGCTGTAGGTGTGCGCTCAGTGCTTTAGGTGGGCGCTTAGGGGCTGTAGGTGGGCGCTTAGGGCTGTAGGTGGGCGCTTAGGGCTGTAGGTGGGCGCTTAGGGGCTGTAGGTGGGCGCTTAGGGCTGTAGGTGGGCGCTTAGGCCTGTAGGTTGTCGCTTAGGGATGTACTTGGGCGCGTAGGGCAGTGGGTGGGCGCTCAGGGCTGCAGGTGGGCGCTTTGGGCTGTATGTGGGCGCTTATGGCTGTAGGTGTGCGCTTAGGGCAGTAGATGGTCGCTTAGGTCTTTTAGGTGGTCGCTTAGGGCTATAGGTGGGGCGCTCAGGGCTGTACGTGGGCGTTTAGGGCTGTAGGTGGGCGATTAGGGCTGTAGGTGGGCCGTTAGGGATGTAGGTGGGCGCTTAGGGCTGTAGGTAGGCGCTTAGGGCTGTAGGTGGGCGCTTAGGGCTGTAGGTGGGGCCCTTATGGCTGTAGATGGGCGCGTAGGGCTGTAGGTGGGCGCGTAGGGCAGTGGGTGGGCGCTTAGGGCTGTTGGTGGGCGCTTAGGGCTGTAGTTGGGCGCCTAGGGCTGTAGGTGGTCGCTTAGGGCTGTATGTGGGCGCTTGTGGCTGTAGGTGGGCGCTCAGGGCTGTAGGTGGGCCCTTAGGGCTGTAGGGTGGGCGCTTAAAGCTGTAGATGGGCGCTTAGGGCTGGAGGTATGCGCTTAGTGCTGTAGGTGGGCGCGTATGGCAGTGGCTGGTCGCTCAGTGCTGTAGGTGGGGCGCTTAGGGCTTTAGATGGGGTGCTTAGGGGTGTAGTTGAGCACTGAGGGCTGTAGGTGGGGCGCTTAGGGCTGTAGGTGGGCGCTTCGGGCTGTAGATGGGCACTTAGGGCTGTAGGTGGTCGCTTAGTGCTGTAGCTGTGGTGGGCGCGTAGGGCAGTGCGTGGGCGCTTAGGGCTGTGGGTGGGGCGCTTAGGGCTTTAGGTGGTCGCTTAGGGCTGTAGGTGGGCGCTTAGGGCTGTAGTTGGGCGCTCAATGCTGTAGTTGGGCGCTTCGGGGCTGTAGATGGGCGCTTAGGGCTGTAGGTGGGCGCTTAGGGCTGTAGGTGGGCGCTTAGGGCTGTAGGTGGGCGCTTAGGGCTGTAGTTGGGCGCCTAGGGCTGTAGGTGGGCGCTTAGTGCTGTATTTGGGCGCCCAGGGCTGCAGGCGGGCGCTTAGGGCTGTAGGTGGGCGTTTAGGGCTGTAGGTGGGCGCTTAGGGCTGTAGGTGGGCGCTTATGGCTGTAGATGGGCGCTTAGGGTTGTAGGTGGGCGAGTAGGTCTGTAGGTGGGCGAGTAGGGTAGTGGGTGGGCGCTCAGTGCTGTAGGTGGGCGCTTAGGGCTGTAGATGGCGCTTAGGGCTGTAGGTGGGGCGCGTAGGGCAGTGGGTGGGCGCTTATGGCTGTAGGTGGGCGCTTATGGCTGTAGATGGGCGCTTAGGGTTGTAGGTGGGCGAGTAGGTCTGTAGGTGGGCGAGTAGGGCAGTGAGTGGGGCGCCTCAGTGCTGTAGGTGGGCGCTTAGGGCTGTAGATGGGCGCTTAGGGCTGTAGGTGGGCGCGTAGGGGCTGTAGGTGGGCGCATTGGGCAGTGGGTGGGCGCTTATGGCTGTAGGTGGGCGCTTAGGGCTGTAGGTGTGCGCTCAGGGATGCAGATGTGAGTTCATGGCCTCTAGGTGGGCGCTGAGGGCTGTAGGTGGGCGCTTAGTGTTGTAGGTGGGCGCTTAGGGCTGCAGAGTGGGCGCGTAGGGCAGTGGGTGGGCGCTTAGTGCTGTAGGTGGGCGCTTATGGCTGTAGATGGGCGCGTAGGGCTGTAGGTGGGCGCGTAGGGCAGTGGGTGGGCGCTTAGGGCTGTTGGTGGGCGCTTAGGGCTGTAGGGTGGGCGCTCATTGCTGTAGGTGGGCGCTTAGGGCTGTAGATGGGCGCTTAGGGCTGTGGGTGGGCGCTTCGGGCTATAGTTGGGCGCCTAGGGCTGTAGGTGGTCGCTTAGGGCTGTATGTGGGCCCTCAGGGCTGTAGGTGGGCCGTTAGGGCTGTAGATGTGCGCTTCGGGCTGTAAGTGGGCGCTTAGGGCTGTAGGTGGGCGCTTAAAGCTGTAGGTGGGCGCTTAGGGCTGTAGGTGGGCGCGTATGTGGCAGTGGCTGGTCGCTTAGGGCTGTAGATGGGCGCTTAGGGCTGTAGGTGTGCACTCAGTGCTGTAGGTGGGCGCTTAGGGCTGTGGGTGGGCGCTTAGGGCTGTAGTTGAGCGCTTAGGGCTGTAGGTGGGCGCTTATGGCTGTAGGTGGGCGCTTCGGGCTGTAGATGGGCGCTTAGGGCTGTAGGTGGTCGCTTAGTGCTGTAGGTGGGCGCATAGGGCAGTGGGTGGGCGCTTAGGGCTGTGGAGTGGGCGCTTAGGGCTTTAGGTGGTCGCTTAGGGCTGTAGGTGGGCGCTTATGGCTGTCGGTGGGCGCTGAGCGCAGTAGGTGGGCGCTCAAGGCAGCAGGTGTGCGCTTAGGGCTGTATGTGGGAGCTCAGGGCTGTAGGTGGGCACTCAGGGCTGCAGGTGGGCCTGTAGGGCTGCAGGTGGGCGCATCGGGCTGTAGGTGGGCGCTCAAACCTGTAGGTGGGCGCGCAGGGCTGTAGGAGTGCGCTTAGTGTTGTAGGTGGGGCGCCCAGTGCTGTCGGTGGGCGCTGAGGGCTGTAGGTGGACGCTTAGGGCTGTAGGTGGACACTTAGGGCTGTAGTTGGGCGCCTAGGGCTGTAGCTCGGCGCTTAGGGCTGTAGGTGTGCGCTCAGGGCTGTAGGTGGGCGTTTAGGGCTGTAGGTGGGCGTTTAGGGCTGTATGTGTGAGCTGAGGGCTGTAGGTGGGCGCTCAGGGCTGTAGGTGGGCGTTTAGGGCTGTAGGTGGGCGTTTAGGGCTGTAGGTGGGCCTTTATGGCTGTAGATGGGCGCTTAGGGCTGTAGGGTGGGCGCGTAGGGCAGTGGGTGGGCGCTTAGGGTTGTAGGTGGGCGCTTAGGGCTGTAGGTGGCCGCTCATAGCTGTAGGTGGGCGCTCAGTGCTGTAGGTGGGCGCCTAGGGATGTAGGTGGGCGCTTAGGGCTGTATGTGGGCGCTTATGGCTGTAGGTGGGCGCTAAGGGCTGTAGGTCGGCCGTTAGGGCTGTAGGTGGGCGCTTAGGGCTGTAGGTGGGCGCTTACGGCTGTAGATGGGCGCTTAGGGCTGTAGGTGCGGCGCTTAGGGCTGTAGGTGGGCGCGTATGGAAGTGGCTGGTCACTTAGGGCTGTAGATGGGCGTTTAGGGCTGTAGGTGTGCACTCAGTGCTTTAGGTGGGCGCTTAGGGCTGTAGATGGGTGCTTAGGGCTGTAGTTGGGCGCTTAGTGCTGTAGGTGGGCGCTTAGGGCTGTAGGTGGGTGGTTAGGGCTGTAGGTGGGCGCTTAGGGCTGTAGGTGGTCGCTTAGGGCTGTACGTGGGCTCGTAGGGCAGTGGGTGGGCGCTTCGGGCTGTAGATGGGCGCTTAGGGCTATGGTTGGGCGCCTAGGGCTGTAGGTGGGCGCTTTGGGCTGTATGTGGGCGCTTATTGCTCTAGGTGTGCGCTGAGGGCTGTAGGTGGGCGCTTCGGGCTGTAGGTGGGCCGTTAGGGCTGTAGGTGGGCTGTTAGGGCTGTAGGTGGTCGCTTAGGCGTGTAGGTGGGCGCTTAGGCCTGTAGGTGGGCCTTTATGGCTGTAGATGCGCGCTTAGGGCTGTAGGTGGGCGCGTAGGGCAGTGGGTGGGCGCTTAGGGCTGTAGGTGGGCGCTTAGGGCTGTAGGTGGCCGCTCATTGCTGCAGGTGGGCGCTCAGTGCTGTAGGTGGGCGCTTAGGGCTGTAGATGGGCGCTTAGGGCTGTAGGTGGGCGCTTAGGGCTGTAGTTGGGCGCCTAGGGCTGTAGGTGGGCACTTAGGGCTGTATGTGGGTGCTTATGGCTGTAGGTGGGCGCTTAGGGCTGTAGGTGTGCGCTTAGGCCTGTAGTTGTGCGCTCAGGCCTGTAGGTGGGCCGATAGGGCTGTAGGTGGGCGCCTACGGCTGTAGATGGGCGCTTAGGGCTGTAGGTGGGCGCCTATGGCAGTGGCTGGTCGCTTAGGGCTGTAGATGGGCGTTTAGGGCTGTAGGTGTGCGCTCAGTGCTTTAGGTGGGCGCTTAGGGCTGTAGGTGGGCGCTTAGGGCTGTAGGTGGGCGCTTAGGGCTGTAGGTGGGCGCTTAGGGCTGTAGGTGGGCGCTTAGGGCTGTAGGTGGGCGCTTAGGCCTGTAGGTTGTCGCTTAGGGATGTACTTGGGCGCGTAGGGCAGTGGGTGGGCGCTCAGGGCTGCAGGTGGGCGCTTTGGGCTGTATGTGGGCGCTTATGGCTGTAGGTGTGCGCTTAGGGCAGTAGATGGTCGCTTAGGTCTTTAGGTGGTCGCTTAGGGCTATAGGTGGGCGCTCAGGGCTGTACGTGGGCGTTTAGGGCTGTAGGTGGGCGATTAGGGCTGTAGGTGGGCCGTTAGGGATGTAGGTGGGCGCTTAGGGCTGTAGGTAGGCGCTTAGGGCTGTAGGTGGGCGCTTAGGGCTGTAGGTGGGCCCTTATGGCTGTAGATGGGCGCGTAGGGCTGTAGGTGGGCGCGTAGGGCAGTGGGTGGGCGCTTAGGGCTGTTGGTGGGCGCTTAGGGCTGTAGTTGGGCGCCTAGGGCTGTAGGTGGTCGCTTAGGGCTGTATGTGGGCGCTTGTGGCTGTAGGTGGGCGCTCAGGGCTGTAGGTGGGCCCTTAGGGCTGTAGGTGGGCGCTTAAAGCTGTAGATGGGCGCTTAGGGCTGGAGGTATGCGCTTAGTGCTGTAGGTGGGCGCGTATGGCAGTGGCTGGTCGCTCAGTGCTGTAGGTGGGCGCTTAGGGCTTTAGATGGGTGCTTAGGGGTGTAGTTGAGCACTGAGGGCTGTAGGTGGGCGCTTAGGGCTGTAGGTGGGCGCTTCGGGCTGTAGATGGGCACTTAGGGCTGTAGGTGGTCGCTTAGTGCTGTAGGTGGGCGCGTAGGGCAGTGCGTGGGCGCTTAGGGCTGTGGGTGGGCGCTTAGGGCTTTAGGTGGTCGCTTAGGGCTGTAGGTGGGCGCTTAGGGCTGTAGTTGGGCGCTCAATGCTGTAGTTGGGCGCTTCGGGCTGTAGATGGGCGCTTAGGGCTGTAGGTGGGCGCTTAGGGCTGTAGG
>JAYJKW010000467.1:0-101883 GCA_035084275.1 Hydrolagus colliei
TCACTCCCCCCCATACACACACTCCCCCCCCATTACACCACTCTCCCCCATACACACACTCCCCCCCCATACACACACTCCCCCCCCCATACACACACTCCCCCCCCCCATACACACACTCCCCCCCCCATACACACTCTCCCCCATACACACACTCCCCCCCCATACACACACTCCCCCCCCATACACACACTCCCCCCCCATACACACTCTCCCCATACACACACTCCCCATACACACACTCCCCCCCATACACACACTCCCCCCCATACACACACTCCCCCCCCATACACACTCTCCCCCATACACACACTCCCCCCCATACACACACTCCCCCCCCATACACACACTCCCCCCCCCCATACACACACTCCCCCCCCATACACACACTCCCCCCCCCATACACACACTCCCCCCCCATAGCACACTCTCCCCCATACACACACTCCCCCATACACACACTCCCCCCCATACACACACTCCCCCCCATACACACACTCCCCCCACATACACACTCTCCCCCCATACACACACTCCCCCCCCCATACACACACTCCCCCCCATACACACTCTCCCCCATACACACACTCCCCCATACACACACTCCCCCCCATACACACACTCCCCCCCCATACACACACTCCCCCCCCATACACACTCTCCCCCATACACACACTCCCCCATACACACACTCCCCCCCCATACACACACTCCCCCCCCATACACACACTCCCCCCCCATACACACTCTCCCCCATACACACACTCCCCCCATATACACACTCCCCCCCCCATACACAGCACTCCCCCCCCATACACACTCTCCCCCATACTGACACTCCCCCCCCATACACACTCTCCCCCCATACACACACTCCCCCCCCCCCATACACACACTCCCCCCCCCATACACACACTCCCCCCATACACACTCCCCCCCCATACACACTCTCCCCCATACACACACTCCCCCCCCCATACACACACTCCCCCCCCATACACACTCTCCCCCATACACACACTCCCCCCCCATACACACACTCCCCCCCCCATACACACACTCCCCCCCCCATACACACACTCCCCCCCCATACACACTCTCCCCCATACACACACTCCCCCCCCATACACACACTCCCCCCCCATACACACACTCCCCCCCCCATACACACTCTCCCCCATACACACACTCCCCCATACACACACTCCCCCCATACACACACTCCCCCGCATACACACACTCCCCCCCCATACACACTCTCCCCCATACACACACTCCCCCATACACACACTCCCCCCCCCATACACACACTCCCCCCCCCATACACACACTCCCCCCCCATACACACTCTCCCCCATACACACACTCCCCCCCCATACACACACTCCCCCCCCATACACACACTCCCCCCCCATACACACTCTCCCCCATACACACACTCCCCCATACACACACTCCCCCCCATACACACACTCCCCCCCCCCATACACACACTCCCCCCCCCATACACACACTCCCCCCCCCATACACACACTCCCCCCCCCATACACACACTCCCCCCCCCATACACACACTCCCCCCCATACACACTCTCCCCCATACACACACTCCCCCCCCCATACACACTCTCCCCCATACACACACTCCCCCATACACACACTCACCCCCCATACACACACTCCCCCCCCCCCATACACACACTCCCCCCCCCCATACACACACTCCACCCCCCCATACACACACTCCCCCCCCCATACACACTCCCCCAATCACCCCCCATACACACACTCCCCCCCATACACACACTCCCCCCCATACACACACTCCCCCCACCATACACACACTCCCCCCCCATACACACACTCCCCCCCCCCATACACACTCTCCCCCATACACACACTCCCCCATACACACTCTCCCCCATACAAACACTCCCCCCCCCATACACACACTCCCCCATACACACTCTCCCCCATACAAACACTCCCCCCCCATACACACACTCCCCCCCCCATACACACACTCCCCCACACACACTCTCCCCCCCCCATACACACACTCCCCCACACACACTCTCCCCCCCCCACACACACACTCTCCCCCCCACACACACACTCACCCCCATACACACTCCCCCCCTCACATACTCCCCCCCCTCACACACACACTCCCCCACCATACACACACTCACAATACAGGGAAATACGCAATACAGGGAAAGGGAGAGAGGAGAGAATGCATTCCATCCCAACCGTCTATCTCTGGGATTTCATATGTAGCTGGGATGCATGGAATGTTTGGTTTGGTTACTCGACACTTGGTCACTCAATATACAACTGTTTGTGGGGCACTGATTTACACTCCACCACCACCACCTTAACAACCTCCCAGCAGCCTGAGTGTGTGTACAGGCAGTGTGGGGAGTGTGTCTACAGGCAGTGTGGGGAGTGTGTGTCTACAGGCAGTGTGGGGAGTGTGTCTACAGGCAGTGTGGGGAGTGTGTGTGTACAGGCAGTGTGGGGAGTGTGTGTGTACAGGCAGTGTGGGGAGTGTGTGTGTACAGGCAGTGTGGGGAGTGTGTGTACAGGCAGTGTGGGGAGTGTGTGTGTACAGGCAGTGTGGGGAGTGTGTCTACAGGCAGTGTGGGGAGTGTGTGTGTGTACAGGCAGTGTGGGGAGTGTGTGTACAGGCAGTGTGGGGAGTGTGTCTACGGGGAGTGTGTCTACAGGCAGTGTGGGGAGTGTGTGTGTGTACAGGCAGTGTGGGGAGTGTGTCTGCAGGCAGTGTGGGGAGTGTGTGTGTGTACAGGCAGTGTGGGGAGTGTGTGTACAGGCAGTGTGGGGAGTGTGTGTGTACAGGCAGTGTGGGGAGTGTGTGTATAGGCAGTGTGGGGAGTGTGTGTACAGGCAGTGTGGGGAGTGTGTCTGCAGGCAGTGTGGGGAGTGTGTGTGTACAGGCAGTGTGGGGAGTGTGTGTACAGGCAGTGTGGGGAGTGTGTCTGCAGGCAGTGTGGGGAGTGTGTGTACAGGCAGTGTGCGGAGTGTGTGTACAGGCAGTGTGGGGAGTGTGTGTACAGGCAGTGTGGGGAGTGTGTGTACAGGCAGTGTGGGGAGTGTGTGTGTACAGGCAGTGTGGGGAGTGTGTGTACAGGCAGTGTGGGGAGTGTGTGTGCACAGGCAGTGTACGGTGTGGTTGTGTACAGGCAGTGTGGGGAGTGTATGGGTACAGGCAGTGTGGGGAGTGTGTGTACAGGCAGTGTGGGAAATGTGTGTGTACAGGCAGTGTGGGGAGTGTGTGTACAGGCAGTGTGGGGAGTGTGTGTACAGGCAGTGTGGGGAGTGTGTGTGTACAGGCAGTGTGGGGAGTGTATGTGTACAGGCAGTGTGGGGAGTGGTATACAGGCAGTGTGGGGAGTGTGTGTGTACAGTCAGAGTGGGGAGTGTGTGTACAGGCAGTGTGGGGAGTGTGTGTGTACAGGCAGTGTACGGTGTGTGTGTGTACAGGCAGTGTGGGGAGTGTGTGTACAGGCAGTGTGGGGAGTGTGTGTACAGGCAGTGTGGGAAATGTGTGTGTACAGGCAGTGTGGGGAGTGTGTGTACAGGCAGTGTGGGGAGTGTGTCTACAGGCAGTGTGGCGAGTGTGTGTACAGGCAGTGTGGCGAGTGTGTGTGTGTACAGGCAGTGTGGGGAGTGTGTGTGTGTATGTGTGTACACACAGTGTGGGGAGTGTGTGTACAGGCAGTGTGGGGAGTGTGTGTACAGGCAGTGTGGGGAGTGTGTGTGTACAGGCAGTGTGGGGAGTGTGTCTACAGGCAGTGTGGGGAGTGTGTGTACAGGCAGTGTGGGGAGTGTGTGTGTGTACAGGCAGTGTGGGGAGTGTGGGGAGTGTGTGTGTATGTGTGTACACACAGTGTGGGGAGTGTGTGTACAGGCAGTGTGGGGAGTGTGTGTACAGGCAGTGTGGGGAGTGTTTGTGTATAAGCAGTGTGGGGAGTGTGTGTCTACAGGCAGTGTGGGGAGTGTGTGTACAGGCAGTGTGGGGAGTGTGTGTACAGGCAGTGTGGGGAGTGTGTGCAGGCAGTGTGGGGAGTGTGTGTGTGTACAAGAAGTGTGGGGAGTGTGTGTACAGGCAGTGTGGGGAGTGTGTGTGTACAGGCAGTGTGGGGAGTGTGTGTGTACAGGCAGTGTGGGGTGTGTGTGTATATGGGGAGTGTGTGTACAGGCAGTGTGGGGAGTGTGTGTGTACAGGCAGTGTGGGGAGTGTGTGTACAGGCAGTGTGGGGAGTGTGTGTGTACAGGCAGTGTGGGGAGTGTGTGTGTACAGGCAGTGTGGGGATTGTGTGTACAGGCAGTGTGGGAAATGTGTGTGTACAGGCAGTGTGGGGAGTGCGTGTACAGGCAGTGTGGGGAGTGTGTGTGTACAGGCAGTGTGGGGAGTGTGTGTACAGGCAGTGTGGAAAATGTGTGTGTACAGGCAGTGTGGGGAGTGTGTGTACAGGCAGTGTGGGGAGTGTGTGTACAGGCAGTGTGGGGAGTGTGTGTACAGGCAGTGTGGGGAGTGTGTGTGTACAGGCAGTGTGGGGAGTGTGTGTGTGTACAGGAAGTGTACGGTGTGTACAGGCAGTGTGGGGAGTGTGTGTGTACAGGCAGTGTGGGGATTGTGTGTACAGGCAGTGTGGGAAATGTGTGTGTACAGGCAGTGTGGGGAGTGCGTGTACAGGCAGTGTGGGGAGTGTGTGTGTACAGGCAGTGTGGGGAGTGTGTGTACAGGCAGTGTGGAAAATGTGTGTGTACAGGCAGTGTGGGGAGTGTGTGTACAGGCAGTGTGGGGAGTGTGTGTACAGGCAGTGTGGGGAGTGTGTGTACAGGCAGTGTGGGGAGTGTGTGTGTACAGGCAGTGTGGGGAGTGTGTGTGTGTACAGGAAGTGTACGGTGTGTACAGGCAGTGTGGGGAGTGTGTGTGTACAGGCAGCGTGGGGAGTGTGTGTACAGGCAGTGTGGGGAGTGTGTGTGTACAGGCAGTGTGGGGAGTGTGTGTGTACAGGCAGTGTGGGGAGTGTGTGTCTACAGGCAGTGTGGGGAGTGTGTGTACAGGCAGTGTGGGGAGTGTGTGTACAGGCAGTGTGGGGAGTGTGTGTGTATAGGCAGTGTGGGGAGTGTGTGTGTGTGTACAGGCAGTGTGGGGAGTGTGTCTACAGGCAGTTTGGGGAGTATGTGTGTACAGGCAGTGTGGGGAGTGTGTGTACAGGCAGTGTGGGGAGTGTGTGTGTACAGGCAGTGTGGGGAGTGTGTGTACAGGCAGTGTGGGGAGTGTGTGTGCAGGCAGTGTGGGGAGTGTGTGTGTGTACAGGCAGTATGGGGAGTGTGGGGAGTGTGTGTGTGTATGTGTGTACACACAGTGTGGGGAGTGTGTGTACAGGAAGTGTGGGGAGTGTGTGTACAGGCAGTGTGGGGAGTGTGTGTACAGGCAGTGTGGGGAGTGTGTGTACAGGCAGTGTGGGAAATGTGTGTGTATACAGGCAGTGTGGGGAGTGTGTGTACAGGCAGTGTGGGAAATGTGTGTGTACAGGCAGTGTGGGGAGTGTGTGTACAGGCAGTGTGGGGAGTGTGTGTACAGGCAGTGTGGGAAGTGTGTGTGTACAGGCAATGTGGGGAGTGTGTGTACAGGCAGTGTGGGGAGTGTGTGTCTACAGGCAGTGTGGGGAGTGTGTGTACAGGCAGTGTGGGGAGTGTGTGTACAGGCAGTGTGGGGAGTGTGTGTGTATAGGCAGTGTGGGGAGTGTGTGTGTGTGTACAGGCAGTGTGGGGAGTGTGTCTACAGGCAGTTTGGGGAGTATGTGTGTACAGGCAGTGTGGGGAGTGTGTGTACAGGCAGTGTGGGGAGTGTGTGTGTACAGGCAGTGTGGGGAGTGTGTGTACAGGCAGTGTGGGGAGTGTGTGTGCAGGCAGTGTGGGGAGTGTGTGTGTGTACAGGCAGTATGGGGAGTGTGGGGAGTGTGTGTGTGTATGTGTGTACACACAGTGTGGGGAGTGTGTGTACAGGAAGTGTGGGGAGTGTGTGTACAGGCAGTGTGGGGAGTGTGTGTACAGGCAGTGTGGGGAGTGTGTGTACAGGCAGTGTGGGAAATCTGTGTGTATACAGGCAGTGTGGGGAGTGTGTGTACAGGCAGTGTGGGAAATGTGTGTGTACAGGCAGTGTGGGGAGTGTGTGTACAGGCAGTGTGGGGAGTGTGTGTACAGGCAGTGTGGGAAGTGTGTGTGTACAGGCAATGTGGGGAGTGTGTGTGTACAGGCAGTGTGGGGAGTGTGTGTACAGGCAGTGTGGGGAGTGTGTGTGTACAGGCAGTGTGGGGAGTGTGTGTGTACAGGATGTGTGTGTATACAAGCAGTGTGGGGAGTGTGTGTACAGGCAGTGTGGGGAGTGTGTGTGTACAGGCAGTGTGGGGAGTGTATGTGTACAGGCAGTGTGGGGAGTGGTATACAGGCAGTGTGGGGAGTGTGTGTGTACAGGCAGTGTGGGGAGTGTGTGTACAGGCAGTGTGGGGAGTGTGTGTGTACAGGCAGTGTACGGTGTGTGTGTGTACATGCAGTGTGGGGAGTGTGTGTACAGGCAGTGTGGGAAATGTGTGTGTACAGGCAGTGTGGGGAGTGTGTGTACAGGCAGTGTGGGGAGTGTGTCTACAAGCAGTGTGGCGAGTGTGTGTACAGGCAGTGTGGGGAGTGTGTGTGTGTACAGGCAGTGTGGGGAGTGTGTGTGCAGGCAGTGTGGGGAGTGTGTGTGTGTACAGGCAGTATGGGGAGTGTGGGGAGTGTGTGTGTGTATGTGTGTACACACAGTGTGGGGAGTGTGTGTACAGGCAGTGTGGGGAGTGTGTGTACAGGCAGTGTGGGGAGTGTGTGTACAGTCAGTGTGGGGAGTGTGTGTACAGGCAGTGTGGGAAATGTGTGTGTATACAGGCAGTGTGGGGAGTGTGTGTACAGGCAGTGTGGGAAATGTGTGTGTACAGGCAGTGTGGGGAGTGTGTGTACAGGCAGTGTGGGGAGTGTGTGTACAGGCAGTGTGGGAAGTGTGTGTGTACAGGCAATGTGGGGAGTGTGTGTGTACAGGCAGTGTGGGGAGTGTGTGTACAGGCAGTGTGGGGAGTGTGTGTGTACAGGCAGTGTGGGGAGTGTGTGTGTACAGGATGTGTGTGTATACAAGCAGTGTGGGGAGTGTGTGTACAGGCAGTGTGGGGAGTGTTTGTGTACAGGAAGTGTGGGGAGTGTATGTGTACAGGCAGTGTGGGGAGTGGTATACAGGCAGTGTGGGGAGTGTGTGTGTACAGGCAGTGTGGGGAGTGTGTGTACAGGCAGTGTGGGGAGTGTGTGTGTACAGGCAGTGTACGGTGTGTGTGTGTACAGGCAGTGTGGGGAGTGTGTGTACAGGCAGTGTGGGAAATGTGTGTGTACAGGCAGTGTGGGGAGTGTGTGTACAGGCAGTGTGGGGAGTGTGTCTACAAGCAGTGTGGCGAGTGTGTGTACAGGCAGTGTGGGGAGTGTGTGTGTGTACAGGCAGTGTGGGGAGCGTGGGGAGTGTGTGTGTGTATGTGTGTATACACAGTGTGGGGAGTGTGTGTACAGGCAGTGTGGGGAGTGTGTGTACAGGCAGTGTGGGGAGTGTTTGTGTATAAGCAGTGTGGGGAGTGTGTGTCTACAGGCAGTGTGGGGAGTGTGTGTACAGGCAGTGTGGGGAGTGTGTGTACAGGCAGTGTGGGGAGTGTGTGCAGGCAGTGTGGGGAGTGTGTGTGTGTACAAGAAGTGTGGGGAGTGTGTGTACAGGCAGTGTGGGGAGTGTGTGTGTACAGGCAGTGTGGGGAGTGTGTGTGTACAGGCAGTGTGGGGTGTGTGTGTATATGGGGAGTGTGTGTACAGGCAGTGTGGGGAGTGTGTGTGTACAGGCAGTGTGGGGAGTGTGTGTACAGGCAGTGTGGGGAGTGTGTGTGTACAGGCAGTGTGGGGAGTGTGTGTGTACAGGCAGTGTGGGGAGTGTGTGTGTACAGGCAGTGTGGGGAGTGTGTGCAGGCAGTGTGGGGAGTGTGTGTGTGTACAAGAAGTGTGGGGAGTGTGTGTACAGGCAGTGTGGGGAGTGTGTGTGTACAGGCAGTGTGGGGAGTGTGTGTGTACAGGCAGTGTGGGGTGTGTGTGTATATGGGGAGTGTGTGTACAGGCAGTGTGGGGAGTGTGTGTGTACAGGCAGTGTGGGGAGTGTGTGTACAGGCAGTGTGGGGAGTGTGTGTGTACAGGCAGTGTGGGGAGTGTGTGTGTACAGGCAGTGTGGGGAGTGTGTGTACAGGCAGTGTGGGAAATGTGTGTGTACAGGCAGTGTGGGGAGTGCGTGTACAGGCAGTGTGGGGAGTGTGTGTGTACAGGCAGTGTGGGGAGTGTGTGTACAGGCAGTGTGGAAAATGTGTGTGTACAGGCAGTGTGGGGAGTGTGTGTACAGGCAGTGTGGGGAGTGTGTGTACAGGCAGTGTGGGGAGTGTGTGTACAGGCAGTGTGGGGAGTGTGTGTGTACAGGCAGTGTGGGGAGTGTGTGTGTGTACAGGAAGTGTACGGTGTGTACAGGCAGTGTGGGGAGTGTGTGTGTACAGGCAGCGTGGGGAGTGTGTGTACAGGCAGTGTGGGGAGTGTGTGTGTACAGGCAGTGTGGGGAGTGTGTGTGTACAGGCAGTGTGGGGAGTGTGTGTCTACAGGCAGTGTGGGGAGTGTGTGTACAGGCAGTGTGGGTAGTGTGTGTACAGGCAGTGTGGGGAGTGTGTGTGTATAGGCAGTGTGGGGAGTGTGTCTACAGGCAGTGTGGGGAGTGTGTGTACAGGCAGTGTGGGGAGTGTGTGTGTGTGTACAGGCAGTGTGGGGAGTGTGTGTACAGGCAGTGTGGGGAGTGTGTGTGTGTGTACAGGCAGTGTGGGGAGTGTGTCTACAGGCAGTTTGGGGAGTATGTGTGTACAGGCAGTGTGGGGAGTGTGTGTACAGGCAGTGTGGGGAGTGTGTGTGTACAGGCAGTGTGGGGAGTGTGTGTACAGGCAGTGTGGGGAGTGTGTGTGCAGGCAGTGTGGGGAGTGTGTGTGTGTACAGGCAGTATGGGGAGTGTGGGGAGTGTGTGTGTGTATCTGTGTACACACAGTGTGGGGAGTGTGTGTACAGGAAGTGTGGGGAGTGTGTGTACAGGCAGTGTGGGGAGTGTGTGTACAGGCAGTGTGGGGAGTGTGTGTACAGGCAGTGTGGGAAATGTGTGTGTATACAGGCAGTGTGGGGAGTGTGTGTACAGGCAGTGTGGGAAATGTGTGTGTACAGGCAGTGTGGGGAGTGTGTGTACAGGCAGTGTGGGGAGTGTGTGTACAGGCAGTGTGGGAAGTGTGTGTGTACAGGCAATGTGGGGAGTGTGTGTGTACAGGCAGTGTGGGGAGTGTGTGTACAGGCAGTGTGGGGAGTGTGTGTGTACAGGCAGTGTGGGGAGTGTGTGTGTACAGAATGTGTATGTATACAAGCAGTGTGGGGAGTGTGTGTACAGGCAGTGTGGGGAGTGTTTGTGTACAGGCAGTGTGGGGAGTGTATGTGTACAGGCAGTGTGGGGAGTGGTATACAGGCAGTGTGGGGAGTGTGTGTGTACAGGCAGTGTGGGGAGTGTGTGTACAGGCAGTGTGGGGAGTGTGTGTGTACAGGCAGTGTACGGTGTGTGTGTGTACAGGCAGTGTGGGGAGTGTGTGTACAGGCAGTGTGGGGAGTGTGTGTACAGGCAGTGTCGGAAATGTGTGTGTACAGGCAGTGTGGGGAGTGTGTGTACAGGCAGTGTGGGGAGTGTGTCTACAGGCAGTGTGGCGAGTGTGTGTACAGGCAGTGTGGGGAGTGTGTGTGTGTACAGGCAGTGTGGGGAGTGTGGGGAGTGTGTGTGTGTATGTGTGTACACACAGTGTGGGGAGTGTGTGTACAGGCAGTGTGGGGAGTGTGTGTACAGGCAGTGTGGGGAGTGTTTGTGTATAGGCAGTGTGGGGAGTGTGTGTCTACAGGCAGTGTGGGGAGTGTGTGTACAGGCAGTGTGGGGAGTGTGTGTACAGGCAGTGTGGGGAGTGTGTGTGTACAGGCAGTGTGGGGAGTGTGTCTACAGGCAGTGTGGGGAGTGTGTGTACAGGCAGTGTGGGGAGTGTGTGTGTGTACAGGCAGTGTGGGGAGTGTGGGGAGTGTGTGTGTGTATGTGTGTACACACAGTGTGGGGAGTGTGTGTACAGGCAGTGTGGGGAGTGTGTGTACAGGCAGTGTGGGGAGTGTTTGTGTATAGGCAGTGTGGGGAGTGTGTGTCTACAGGCAGTGTGGGGAGTGTGTGCAGGCAGTGTGGGGAGTGTGTGTGTGTACACGAAGTGTGGGGAGTGTGTGTACAGACAGTGTGGGGAGTGTGTGTGTACAGGCAGTGTGGGGAGTGTGTGTGTACAGGCAGTGTGGGGTGTGTGTGTGTACAGGCAGTATGTGGAGTGTGTGTGTACAGGCAGTGTGGGGAGTGTGTGTATACAGGCAGTGTGGGGAGTGTGTGTACAGGCAGTGTGGGAAATGTGTGTGTACAGGCAGTGTGGGGAGTGTGTGTACAGGCAGTGTGGGGAGTGTGTGTACAGGCAGTGTGGGGAGTGTGTGTGTACAGGCAGTGTGGGGAGTGTGTGTGTACAGGCAGTGTGGGGAGTGTGTGTATATGGGGAGTGTGTGTACAGGCAGTGTGGGGAGTGTGTGTGTACAGGCAGTGTGGGGAGTGTGTGTACAGGCAGTGTGGGGAGTGTGTGTGTACAGGCAGTGTGGGGAGTGTGTGTGTACAGGCAGTGTGGGGAGTGTGTGTACAGGCAGTGTGGGAAATGTGTGTGTACAGGCAGTGTGGGGAGTGTGTGTACAGGCAGTGTGGGGAGTGTGTGTGTACAGGCAGTGTGGGGAGTGTGTGTACAGGCAGTGTGGAAAATGTGTGTGTACAGGCAGTGTGGGGAGTGTGTGTACAGGCAGTGTGGGGAGTGTGTGTACAGGCAGTGTGGGGAGTGTGTGTGTACAGGCAGCGTGGGGAGTGTGTGTACAGGCAGTGTGGGGAGTGTGTGTGTACAGGCAGTGTGGGGAGTGTGTGTGTACAGGCAGTGTGGGGAGTGTGTGTCTACAGGCAGTGTGGGGAGTGTGTGTACAGGCAGTGTGGGGAGTGTGTGTACAGGCAGTGTGGGGAGTGTGTGTGTATAGGCAGTGTGGGGAGTGTGTCTACAGGCAGTGTGGGGAGTGTGTGTACAGGCAGTTTGGGGAGTGTGTGTACAGGCAGTGTGGGGAGTGTGTGTACAGGCAGTGTGGGGAGTGTGTGTGTGTGTACAGGCAGTGTGGGGAGTGTGTCTACAGGCAGTTTGGGGAGTGTGTGTATACAGGCAGTGTGGGGAGTGTGTGTACAGGCAGTGTGGGGAGTGTGTGTGTACAGGCAGTGTGGGGAGTGTGTGTACAGGCAGAGTGGGGGTGAGTGTGTGTGCAGGCAGTGTGGGGAGTGTGTGTGTGTACAGGCAGTATGGGGAGTTTGGGGAGTGTGTGTGTGTATGTGTGTACACACAGTGTGGGGAGTGTGTGTACAGGAAGTGTGGGGAGTGTGTGTACAGGCAGTGTGGGGAGTGTGTGTACAGGCAGTGTGGGAAATGTGTGTGTATACAGGCAGTGTGGGGAGTGTGTGTACAGGCAGTGTGGGAAATGTGTGTGTACAGGCAGTGTGGGGAGTGTGTGTACAGGCAGTGTGGGGAGTGTGTGTACAGGCAGTGTGGGTAGTGTGTGTGTACAGGCAGTGTGGGGAGTGTGTGTGTACAGGCAGTGTGGGGAGTGTGTGTGTACAGGCAGTGTGGGGAGTGTGTGTACAGGCAGTGTGGGGAGTGTGTGTACAGGAAGTGTGGGGAGTGTGTGTGTACAGGCAGTGTGGGGAGTGTGTGTGTACAGGATGTGTGTGTATACAAACAGTGTGGGGAGTGTGTGTACAGGCAGTGTGGGAAATGTGTGTGTACAGGCAGTGTGGGGAGTGTGTGTACAGGCAGTGTGGGGAGTGTGTGTACAGGCGGTGTGGGGAGTGTGTGTGTACAGGCAGTGTGGGGAGTGTGTGTACAGGCAGTGTGGGGAGTGTGTGTACAGGCAGTGTGGGGAGTGTGTGTACAGGCAGTGTGGGGAGTGTGTGTACAGGCAGTGTGGGGAGTGTGTGTACAGGCGGTGTGGGGAGTGTGTGTGTACAGGCAGTGTGGGGAGTGTGTGTACAGGCAGTGTGGGGAGTGTGTGTACAGGCAGTGTGGGGAGTGTGTGTGTACAGGCAGAGTACGTTGTGGGTGTGTACAGGCAGTGTGGGGAGTGTGTGTTCAGGCAGTGTGGGGAGTGTGTGTGTGTACAGGCAGTGTACGGTGTGTACAGGCAGTGTGGGGAGTGTGTGTACAGGCAGTGTGGGGAGTGTGTGTATACAGGCAGTGTGGTGAGTGTGTGTACAGGCAGTGTGGGAAATGTGTGTGTACAGGCAGTGTGGGGAGTGTGTGTACAGGCAGTGTGGGGGGTGTGTGTACAGGCAGTGTGGAAAGTGTGTGTGTACAGGCAGTGTGGGGAGTGTGTGTGTACAGGCAGTGTGGGGAGTGTGTGTGTACAGGCAGTGTGGGGAGTGTGTGTACAGGCAGTGTGGGGAGTGTGTGTGTACAGGCAGTGTACGGTGTGGGTGTGTACAGGCAGTGTGGGGAGTGTGTGTACAGGCAGTGTGGGGAGTGTGTGTACAGGCAGTGTGGGAAATGTGTGTGTACAGGCAGTGTGGGGAGTGTGTGTACAGGCAGTGTGGGGAGTGTGTGTACAGGCAGTGTGGGAAATGTGTGTGTACAGGCAGTGTGGGGAGTGTGTGTACAGGCAGTGTGGGGGGTGTGTGTACAGGCAGTGTGGAAAGTGTGTGTGTACAGGCAGTGTGGGGAGTGTGTGTGTACAGGCAGTGTGGGGAGTGTGTGTGTACAGGCAGTGTGGGGAGTGTGTGTACAGGCAGTGTGGGGAGTGTGTGTGTACAGGCAGTGTACGGTGTGGGTGTGTACAGGCAGTGTGGGGAGTGTGTGTACAGGCAGTGTGGGGAGTGTGTGTACAGGCAGTGTGGGAAATGTGTGTGTACAGGCAGTGTGGGGAGTGTGTGTACAGGCAGTGTGGGGAGTGTGTGTGTACAGGCAGTGTGGGGAGTGTGTGCGTACAGGCAGTGTGGGGAGTGTGTATACAGGCAGTGTGGGGAGTGTGTGTGTACAGGCAGTGTGGGGAGTGTGTGTACAGGCAGTGTGGGAAATGTGTGTGTACAGGCAGTGTGGGGAGTGTGTGTACAGGCAGTGTGGGGAGTGTGTGTGTACAGGCAGTGTGGGGAGTGTGTGTACAGGCAGTGTGGAAAATGTGTGTGTACAGGCAGTGTGGGGAGTGTGTGTACAGGCAGTGTGGGGAGTGTGTGTACAGGCAGTGTGGGGAGTGTGTGTACAGGCAGTGTGGGAAGTGTGTGTGTACAGGCAGTGTGGGGAGTGTGTGTGTACAGGCAGTGTGGGGAGTGTGTGTACAGGCAGTGTGGGGAGTGTGTGTGTACAGGCAGTGTACGGTGTGGGTGTGTACAGGCAGTGTGGGGAGTGTGTGTTCAGGCAGTGTGGGGAGTGTGTGTGTGTACAGGCAGTGTACGGTGTGTACAGGCAGTGTGGGGAGTGTGTGTACAGGCAGTGTGGGGAGTGTGTGTATACAGGCAGTGTGGGGAGTGTGTGTGTACAGGCAGTGTGGGGAGTGTGTGTGTGTACAGGAAGTGTACGGTGTGTACAGGCAGTGTGGGGAGTGTGTGTGTACAGGCAGCGTGGGGAGTGTGTGTACAGGCAGTGTGGGGAGTGTGTGTGTACAGGCAGTGTGGGGAGTGTGTGTGTACAGGCAGTGTGGGGAGTGTGTGTCTACAGGCAGTGTGGGGAGTGTGTGTACAGGCAGTGTGGGGAGTGTGTGTACAGGCAGTGTGGGGAGTGTGTGTGTATAGGCAGTGTGGGGAGTGTGTGTGTGTGTACAGGCAGTGTGGGGAGTGTGTCTACAGGCAGTTTGGGGAGTATGTGTGTACAGGCAGTGTGGGGAGTGTGTGTACAGGCAGTGTGGGGAGTGTGTGTGTACAGGCAGTGTGGGGAGTGTGTGTACAGGCAGTGTGGGGAGTGTGTGTGCAGGCAGTGTGGGGAGTGTGTGTGTGTACAGGCAGTATGGGGAGTGTGGGGAGTGTGTGTGTGTATGTGTGTACACACAGTGTGGGGAGTGTGTGTACAGGAAGTGTGGGGAGTGTGTGTACAGGCAGTGTGGGGAGTGTGTGTACAGGCAGTGTGGGGAGTGTGTGTACAGGCAGTGTGGGAAATGTGTGTGTATACAGGCAGTGTGGGGAGTGTGTGTACAGGCAGTGTGGGAAATGTGTGTGTACAGGCAGTGTGGGGAGTGTGTGTACAGGCAGTGTGGGGAGTGTGTGTACAGGCAGTGTGGGAAGTGTGTGTGTACAGGCAATGTGGGGAGTGTGTGTACAGGCAGTGTGGGGAGTGTGTGTCTACAGGCAGTGTGGGGAGTGTGTGTACAGGCAGTGTGGGGAGTGTGTGTACAGGCAGTGTGGGGAGTGTGTGTGTATAGGCAGTGTGGGGAGTGTGTGTGTGTGTACAGGCAGTGTGGGGAGTGTGTCTACAGGCAGTTTGGGGAGTATGTGTGTACAGGCAGTGTGGGGAGTGTGTGTACAGGCAGTGTGGGGAGTGTGTGTGTACAGGCAGTGTGGGGAGTGTGTGTACAGGCAGTGTGGGGAGTGTGTGTGCAGGCAGTGTGGGGAGTGTGTGTGTGTACAGGCAGTATGGGGAGTGTGGGGAGTGTGTGTGTGTATGTGTGTACACACAGTGTGGGGAGTGTGTGTACAGGAAGTGTGGGGAGTGTGTGTACAGGCAGTGTGGGGAGTGTGTGTACAGGCAGTGTGGGGAGTGTGTGTACAGGCAGTGTGGGAAATCTGTGTGTATACAGGCAGTGTGGGGAGTGTGTGTACAGGCAGTGTGGGAAATGTGTGTGTACAGGCAGTGTGGGGAGTGTGTGTACAGGCAGTGTGGGGAGTGTGTGTACAGGCAGTGTGGGAAGTGTGTGTGTACAGGCAATGTGGGGAGTGTGTGTGTACAGGCAGTGTGGGGAGTGTGTGTACAGGCAGTGTGGGGAGTGTGTGTGTACAGGCAGTGTGGGGAGTGTGTGTGTACAGGATGTGTGTGTATACAAGCAGTGTGGGGAGTGTGTGTACAGGCAGTGTGGGGAGTGTGTGTGTACAGGCAGTGTGGGGAGTGTATGTGTACAGGCAGTGTGGGGAGTGGTATACAGGCAGTGTGGGGAGTGTGTGTGTACAGGCAGTGTGGGGAGTGTGTGTACAGGCAGTGTGGGGAGTGTGTGTGTACAGGCAGTGTACGGTGTGTGTGTGTACAGGCAGTGTGGGGAGTGTGTGTACAGGCAGTGTGGGAAATGTGTGTGTACAGGCAGTGTGGGGAGTGTGTGTACAGGCAGTGTGGGGAGTGTGTCTACAAGCAGTGTGGCGAGTGTGTGTACAGGCAGTGTGGGGAGTGTGTGTGTGTACAGGCAGTGTGGGGAGTGTGTGTGCAGGCAGTGTGGGGAGTGTGTGTGTGTACAGGCAGTATGGGGAGTGTGGGGAGTGTGTGTGTGTATGTGTGTACACACAGTGTGGGGAGTGTGTGTACAGGCAATGTGGGGAGTGTGTGTGTACAGGCAGTGTGGGGAGTGTGTGTGTACAGGATGTGTGTGTATACAAGCAGTGTGGGGAGTGTGTGTACAGGCAGTGTGGGGAGTGTGTGTGTACAGGCAGTGTGGGGAGTGTGTGTACAGGCAGTGTGGGGAGTGTGTGTGTACAGGCAGTGTACGGTGTGTGTGTGTACAGGCAGTGTGGGGAGTGTGTGTACAGGCAGTGTGGGAAATGTGTGTGTACAGGCAGTGTGGGGAGTGTGTGTACAGGCAGTGTGGGGAGTGTGTCTACAAGCAGTGTGGCGAGTGTGTGTACAGGCAGTGTGGGGAGTGTGTGTGTGTACAGGCAGTGTGGGGAGCGTGGGGAGTGTGTGTGTGTATGTGTGTATACACAGTGTGGGGAGTGTGTGTACAGGCAGTGTGGGGAGTGTGTGTACAGGCAGTGTGGGGAGTGTTTGTGTATAAGCAGTGTGGGGAGTGTGTGTCTACAGGCAGTGTGGGGAGTGTGTGTACAGGCAGTGTGGGGAGTGTGTGTACAGGCAGTGTGGGGAGTGTGTGCAGGCAGTGTGGGGAGTGTGTGTGTGTACAAGAAGTGTGGGGAGTGTGTGTACAGGCAGTGTGGGGAGTGTGTGTGTACAGGCAGTGTGGGGAGTGTGTGTGTACAGGCAGTGTGGGGTGTGTGTGTATATGGGGAGTGTGTGTACAGGCAGTGTGGGGAGTGTGTGTGTACAGGCAGTGTGGGGAGTGTGTGTACAGGCAGTGTGGGGAGTGTGTGTGTACAGGCAGTGTGGGGAGTGTGTGTGTACAGGCAGTGTGGGGAGTGTGTGTGTACAGGCAGTGTGGGGAGTGTGTGCAGGCAGTGTGGGGAGTGTGTGTGTGTACAAGAAGTGTGGGGAGTGTGTGTACAGGCAGTGTGGGGAGTGTGTGTGTACAGGCAGTGTGGGGAGTGTGTGTGTACAGGCAGTGTGGGGTGTGTGTGTATATGGGGAGTGTGTGTACAGGCAGTGTGGGGAGTGTGTGTGTACAGGCAGTGTGGGGAGTGTGTGTACAGGCAGTGTGGGGAGTGTGTGTGTACAGGCAGTGTGGGGAGTGTGTGTGTACAGGCAGTGTGGGGAGTGTGTGTACAGGCAGTGTGGGAAATGTGTGTGTACAGGCAGTGTGGGGAGTGCGTGTACAGGCAGTGTGGGGAGTGTGTGTGTACAGGCAGTGTGGGGAGTGTGTGTACAGGCAGTGTGGAAAATGTGTGTGTACAGGCAGTGTGGGGAGTGTGTGTACAGGCAGTGTGGGGAGTGTGTGTACAGGCAGTGTGGGGAGTGTGTGTACAGGCAGTGTGGGGAGTGTGTGTGTACAGGCAGTGTGGGGAGTGTGTGTGTGTACAGGAAGTGTACGGTGTGTACAGGCAGTGTGGGGAGTGTGTGTGTACAGGCAGCGTGGGGAGTGTGTGTACAGGCAGTGTGGGGAGTGTGTGTGTACAGGCAGTGTGGGGAGTGTGTGTGTACAGGCAGTGTGGGGAGTGTGTGTCTACAGGCAGTGTGGGGAGTGTGTGTACAGGCAGTGTGGGTAGTGTGTGTACAGGCAGTGTGGGGAGTGTGTGTGTATAGGCAGTGTGGGGAGTGTGTCTACAGGCAGTGTGGGGAGTGTGTGTACAGGCAGTGTGGGGAGTGTGTGTGTGTGTACAGGCAGTGTGGGGAGTGTGTGTACAGGCAGTGTGGGGAGTGTGTGTGTGTGTACAGGCAGTGTGGGGAGTGTGTCTACAGGCAGTTTGGGGAGTATGTGTGTACAGGCAGTGTGGGGAGTGTGTGTACAGGCAGTGTGGGGAGTGTGTGTGTACAGGCAGTGTGGGGAGTGTGTGTACAGGCAGTGTGGGGAGTGTGTGTGCAGGCAGTGTGGGGAGTGTGTGTGTGTACAGGCAGTATGGGGAGTGTGGGGAGTGTGTGTGTGTATCTGTGTACACACAGTGTGGGGAGTGTGTGTACAGGAAGTGTGGGGAGTGTGTGTACAGGCAGTGTGGGGAGTGTGTGTACAGGCAGTGTGGGGAGTGTGTGTACAGGCAGTGTGGGAAATGTGTGTGTATACAGGCAGTGTGGGGAGTGTGTGTACAGGCAGTGTGGGAAATGTGTGTGTACAGGCAGTGTGGGGAGTGTGTGTACAGGCAGTGTGGGGAGTGTGTGTACAGGCAGTGTGGGAAGTGTGTGTGTACAGGCAATGTGGGGAGTGTGTGTGTACAGGCAGTGTGGGGAGTGTGTGTACAGGCAGTGTGGGGAGTGTGTGTGTACAGGCAGTGTGGGGAGTGTGTGTGTACAGAATGTGTATGTATACAAGCAGTGTGGGGAGTGTGTGTACAGGCAGTGTGGGGAGTGTTTGTGTACAGGCAGTGTGGGGAGTGTATGTGTACAGGCAGTGTGGGGAGTGGTATACAGGCAGTGTGGGGAGTGTGTGTGTACAGGCAGTGTGGGGAGTGTGTGTACAGGCAGTGTGGGGAGTGTGTGTGTACAGGCAGTGTACGGTGTGTGTGTGTACAGGCAGTGTGGGGAGTGTGTGTACAGGCAGTGTGGGGAGTGTGTGTACAGGCAGTGTCGGAAATGTGTGTGTACAGGCAGTGTGGGGAGTGTGTGTACAGGCAGTGTGGGGAGTGTGTCTACAGGCAGTGTGGCGAGTGTGTGTACAGGCAGTGTGGGGAGTGTGTGTGTGTACAGGCAGTGTGGGGAGTGTGGGGAGTGTGTGTACAGGCAGTGTGGGGAGTGTGTGTACAGGCAGTGTGGGGAGTGTTTGTGTATAGGCAGTGTGGGGAGTGTGTGTCTACAGGCAGTGTGGGGAGTGTGTGTACAGGCAGTGTGGGGAGTGTGTGTACAGGCAGTGTGGGGAGTGTGTGTGTACAGGCAGTGTGGGGAGTGTGTCTACAGGCAGTGTGGGGAGTGTGTGTACAGGCAGTGTGGGGAGTGTGTGTGTGTACAGGCAGTGTGGGGAGTGTGGGGAGTGTGTGTGTGTATGTGTGTACACACAGTGTGGGGAGTGTGTGTACAGGCAGTGTGGGGAGTGTGTGTACAGGCAGTGTGGGGAGTGTTTGTGTATAGGCAGTGTGGGGAGTGTGTGTCTACAGGCAGTGTGGGGAGTGTGTGCAGGCAGTGTGGGGAGTGTGTGTGTGTACACGAAGTGTGGGGAGTGTGTGTACAGACAGTGTGGGGAGTGTGTGTGTACAGGCAGTGTGGGGAGTGTGTGTGTACAGGCAGTGTGGGGTGTGTGTGTGTACAGGCAGTATGTGGAGTGTGTGTGTACAGGCAGTGTGGGGAGTGTGTGTATACAGGCAGTGTGGGGAGTGTGTGTACAGGCAGTGTGGGAAATGTGTGTGTACAGGCAGTGTGGGGAGTGTGTGTACAGGCAGTGTGGGGAGTGTGTGTACAGGCAGTGTGGGGAGTGTGTGTGTACAGGCAGTGTGGGGAGTGTGTGTGTACAGGCAGTGTGGGGAGTGTGTGTATATGGGGAGTGTGTGTACAGGCAGTGTGGGGAGTGTGTGTGTACAGGCAGTGTGGGGAGTGTGTGTACAGGCAGTGTGGGGAGTGTGTGTGTACAGGCAGTGTGGGGAGTGTGTGTGTACAGGCAGTGTGGGGAGTGTGTGTACAGGCAGTGTGGGAAATGTGTGTGTACAGGCAGTGTGGGGAGTGTGTGTACAGGCAGTGTGGGGAGTGTGTGTGTACAGGCAGTGTGGGGAGTGTGTGTACAGGCAGTGTGGAAAATGTGTGTGTACAGGCAGTGTGGGGAGTGTGTGTACAGGCAGTGTGGGGAGTGTGTGTACAGGCAGTGTGGGGAGTGTGTGTGTACAGGCAGCGTGGGGAGTGTGTGTACAGGCAGTGTGGGGAGTGTGTGTGTACAGGCAGTGTGGGGAGTGTGTGTGTACAGGCAGTGTGGGGAGTGTGTGTCTACAGGCAGTGTGGGGAGTGTGTGTACAGGCAGTGTGGGGAGTGTGTGTACAGGCAGTGTGGGGAGTGTGTGTGTATAGGCAGTGTGGGGAGTGTGTCTACAGGCAGTGTGGGGAGTGTGTGTACAGGCAGTTTGGGGAGTGTGTGTACAGGCAGTGTGGGGAGTGTGTGTACAGGCAGTGTGGGGAGTGTGTGTGTGTGTACAGGCAGTGTGGGGAGTGTGTCTACAGGCAGTTTGGGGAGTGTGTGTATACAGGCAGTGTGGGGAGTGTGTGTACAGGCAGTGTGGGGAGTGTGTGTGTACAGGCAGTGTGGGGAGTGTGTGTACAGGCAGAGTGGGGGTGAGTGTGTGTGCAGGCAGTGTGGGGAGTGTGTGTGTGTACAGGCAGTATGGGGAGTTTGGGGAGTGTGTGTGTGTATGTGTGTACACACAGTGTGGGGAGTGTGTGTACAGGAAGTGTGGGGAGTGTGTGTACAGGCAGTGTGGGGAGTGTGTGTACAGGCAGTGTGGGAAATGTGTGTGTATACAGGCAGTGTGGGGAGTGTGTGTACAGGCAGTGTGGGAAATGTGTGTGTACAGGCAGTGTGGGGAGTGTGTGTACAGGCAGTGTGGGGAGTGTGTGTACAGGCAGTGTGGGAAGTGTGTGTGTACAGGCAGTGTGGGGAGTGTGTGTGTACAGGCAGTGTGGGGAGTGTGTGTGTACAGGCAGTGTGGGGAGTGTGTGTACAGGCAGTGTGGGGAGTGTGTGTACAGGAAGTGTGGGGAGTGTGTGTGTACAGGCAGTGTGGGGAGTGTGTGTGTACAGGATGTGTGTGTATACAAACAGTGTGGGGAGTGTGTGTACAGGCAGTGTGGGAAATGTGTGTGTACAGGCAGTGTGGGGAGTGTGTGTACAGGCAGTGTGGGGAGTGTGTGTACAGGCGGTGTGGGGAGTGTGTGTGTACAGGCAGTGTGGGGAGTGTGTGTACAGGCAGTGTGGGGAGTGTGTGTACAGGCAGTGTGGGGAGTGTGTGTACAGGCAGTGTGGGGAGTGTGTGTACAGGCAGTGTGGGGAGTGTGTGTACAGGCGGTGTGGGGAGTGTGTGTGTACAGGCAGTGTGGGGAGTGTGTGTACAGGCAGTGTGGGGAGTGTGTGTACAGGCAGTGTGGGGAGTGTGTGTGTACAGGCAGAGTACGTTGTGGGTGTGTACAGGCAGTGTGGGGAGTGTGTGTTCAGTCAGTGTGGGGAGTGTGTGTGTGTACAGGCAGTGTACGGTGTGTACAGGCAGTGTGGGGAGTGTGTGTACAGGCAGTGTGGGGAGTGTGTGTATACAGGCAGTGTGGTGAGTGTGTGTACAGGCAGTGTGGGAAATGTGTGTGTACAGGCAGTGTGGGGAGTGTGTGTACAGGCAGTGTGGGGGGTGTGTGTACAGGCAGTGTGGAAAGTGTGTGTGTACAGGCAGTGTGGGGAGTGTGTGTGTACAGGCAGTGTGGGGAGTGTGTGTGTACAGGCAGTGTGGGGAGTGTGTGTACAGGCAGTGTGGGGAGTGTGTGTGTACAGGCAGTGTACGGTGTGGGTGTGTACAGGCAGTGTGGGGAGTGTGTGTACAGGCAGTGTGGGGAGTGTGTGTACAGGCAGTGTGGGAAATGTGTGTGTACAGGCAGTGTGGGGAGTGTGTGTACAGGCAGTGTGGGGAGTGTGTGTACAGGCAGTGTGGGAAATGTGTGTGTACAGGCAGTGTGGGGAGTGTGTGTACAGGCAGTGTGGGGGGTGTGTGTACAGGCAGTGTGGAAAGTGTGTGTGTACAGGCAGTGTGGGGAGTGTGTGTGTACAGGCAGTGTGGGGAGTGTGTGTGTACAGGCAGTGTGGGGAGTGTGTGTACAGGCAGTGTGGGGAGTGTGTGTGTACAGGCAGTGTACGGTGTGGGTGTGTACAGGCAGTGTGGGGAGTGTGTGTACAGGCAGTGTGGGGAGTGTGTGTACAGGCAGTGTGGGAAATGTGTGTGTACAGGCAGTGTGGGGAGTGTGTGTACAGGCAGTGTGGGGAGTGTGTGTGTACAGGCAGTGTGGGGAGTGTGTGCGTACAGGCAGTGTGGGGAGTGTGTATACAGGCAGTGTGGGGAGTGTGTGTGTACAGGCAGTGTGGGGAGTGTGTGTACAGGCAGTGTGGGAAATGTGTGTGTACAGGCAGTGTGGGGAGTGTGTGTACAGGCAGTGTGGGGAGTGTGTGTGTACAGGCAGTGTGGGGAGTGTGTGTACAGGCAGTGTGGAAAATGTGTGTGTACAGGCAGTGTGGGGAGTGTGTGTACAGGCAGTGTGGGGAGTGTGTGTACAGGCAGTGTGGGGAGTGTGTGTACAGGCAGTGTGGGAAGTGTGTGTGTACAGGCAGTGTGGGGAGTGTGTGTGTACAGGCAGTGTGGGGAGTGTGTGTACAGGCAGTGTGGGGAGTGTGTGTGTACAGGCAGTGTACGGTGTGGGTGTGTACAGGCAGTGTGGGGAGTGTGTGTTCAGGCAGTGTGGGGAGTGTGTGTGTGTACAGGCAGTGTACGGTGTGTACAGGCAGTGTGGGGAGTGTGTGTACAGGCAGTGTGGGGAGTGTGTGTATACAGGCAGTGTGGGGAGTGTGTGTGTACAGGCAGTGTGGGGAGTGTGTGTGTGTACAGGAAGTGTACGGTGTGTACAGGCAGTGTGGGGAGTGTGTGTGTACAGGCAGCGTGGGGAGTGTGTGTACAGGCAGTGTGGGGAGTGTGTGTGTACAGGCAGTGTGGGGAGTGTGTGTGTACAGGCAGTGTGGGGAGTGTGTGTCTACAGGCAGTGTGGGGAGTGTGTGTACAGGCAGTGTGGGGAGTGTGTGTACAGGCAGTGTGGGGAGTGTGTGTGTATAGGCAGTGTGGGGAGTGTGTGTGTGTGTACAGGCAGTGTGGGGAGTGTGTCTACAGGCAGTTTGGGGAGTATGTGTGTACAGGCAGTGTGGGGAGTGTGTGTACAGGCAGTGTGGGGAGTGTGTGTGTACAGGCAGTGTGGGGAGTGTGTGTACAGGCAGTGTGGGGAGTGTGTGTGCAGGCAGTGTGGGGAGTGTGTGTGTGTACAGGCAGTATGGGGAGTGTGGGGAGTGTGTGTGTGTATGTGTGTACACACAGTGTGGGGAGTGTGTGTACAGGAAGTGTGGGGAGTGTGTGTACAGGCAGTGTGGGGAGTGTGTGTACAGGCAGTGTGGGGAGTGTGTGTACAGGCAGTGTGGGAAATGTGTGTGTATACAGGCAGTGTGGGGAGTGTGTGTACAGGCAGTGTGGGAAATGTGTGTGTACAGGCAGTGTGGGGAGTGTGTGTACAGGCAGTGTGGGGAGTGTGTGTACAGGCAGTGTGGGAAGTGTGTGTGTACAGGCAATGTGGGGAGTGTGTGTACAGGCAGTGTGGGGAGTGTGTGTCTACAGGCAGTGTGGGGAGTGTGTGTACAGGCAGTGTGGGGAGTGTGTGTACAGGCAGTGTGGGGAGTGTGTGTGTATAGGCAGTGTGGGGAGTGTGTGTGTGTGTACAGGCAGTGTGGGGAGTGTGTCTACAGGCAGTTTGGGGAGTATGTGTGTACAGGCAGTGTGGGGAGTGTGTGTACAGGCAGTGTGGGGAGTGTGTGTGTACAGGCAGTGTGGGGAGTGTGTGTACAGGCAGTGTGGGGAGTGTGTGTGCAGGCAGTGTGGGGAGTGTGTGTGTGTACAGGCAGTATGGGGAGTGTGGGGAGTGTGTGTGTGTATGTGTGTACACACAGTGTGGGGAGTGTGTGTACAGGAAGTGTGGGGAGTGTGTGTACAGGCAGTGTGGGGAGTGTGTGTACAGGCAGTGTGGGGAGTGTGTGTACAGGCAGTGTGGGAAATCTGTGTGTATACAGGCAGTGTGGGGAGTGTGTGTACAGGCAGTGTGGGAAATGTGTGTGTACAGGCAGTGTGGGGAGTGTGTGTACAGGCAGTGTGGGGAGTGTGTGTACAGGCAGTGTGGGAAGTGTGTGTGTACAGGCAATGTGGGGAGTGTGTGTGTACAGGCAGTGTGGGGAGTGTGTGTACAGGCAGTGTGGGGAGTGTGTGTGTACAGGCAGTGTGGGGAGTGTGTGTGTACAGGATGTGTGTGTATACAAGCAGTGTGGGGAGTGTGTGTACAGGCAGTGTGGGGAGTGTGTGTGTACAGGCAGTGTGGGGAGTGTATGTGTACAGGCAGTGTGGGGAGTGGTATACAGGCAGTGTGGGGAGTGTGTGTGTACAGGCAGTGTGGGGAGTGTGTGTACAGGCAGTGTGGGGAGTGTGTGTGTACAGGCAGTGTACGGTGTGTGTGTGTACAGGCAGTGTGGGGAGTGTGTGTACAGGCAGTGTGGGAAATGTGTGTGTACAGGCAGTGTGGGGAGTGTGTGTACAGGCAGTGTGGGGAGTGTGTCTACAAGCAGTGTGGCGAGTGTGTGTACAGGCAGTGTGGGGAGTGTGTGTGTGTACAGGCAGTGTGGGGAGTGTGTGTGCAGGCAGTGTGGGGAGTGTGTGTGTGTACAGGCAGTATGGGGAGTGTGGGGAGTGTGTGTGTGTATGTGTGTACACACAGTGTGGGGAGTGTGTGTACAGGCAGTGTGGGGAGTGTGTGTACAGGCAGTGTGGGGAGTGTGTGTACAGTCAGTGTGGGGAGTGTGTGTACAGGCAGTGTGGGAAATGTGTGTGTATACAGGCAGTGTGGGGAGTGTGTGTACAGGCAGTGTGGGAAATGTGTGTGTACAGGCAGTGTGGGGAGTGTGTGTACAGGCAGTGTGGGGAGTGTGTGTACAGGCAGTGTGGGAAGTGTGTGTGTACAGGCAATGTGGGGAGTGTGTGTGTACAGGCAGTGTGGGGAGTGTGTGTACAGGCAGTGTGGGGAGTGTGTGTGTACAGGCAGTGTGGGGAGTGTGTGTGTACAGGATGTGTGTGTATACAAGCAGTGTGGGGAGTGTGTGTACAGGCAGTGTGGGGAGTGTTTGTGTACAGGAAGTGTGGGGAGTGTATGTGTACAGGCAGTGTGGGGAGTGGTATACAGGCAGTGTGGGGAGTGTGTGTGTACAGGCAGTGTGGGGAGTGTGTGTACAGGCAGTGTGGGGAGTGTGTGTGTACAGGCAGTGTACGGTGTGTGTGTGTACAGGCAGTGTGGGGAGTGTGTGTACAGGCAGTGTGGGAAATGTGTGTGTACAGGCAGTGTGGGGAGTGTGTGTACAGGCAGTGTGGGGAGTGTGTGTACAGGCAGTGTGGGGAGTGTGTGTACAGGCAGTGTGGGGAGTGTGTGTGTATAGGCAGTGTGGGTAGTGTGTGTGTGTGTACAGGCAGTGTGGGGAGTGTGTCTACAGGCAGTTTGGGGAGTATGTGTGTACAGGCAGTGTGGGGAGTGTGTGTACAGGCAGTGTGGGGAGTGTGTGTGTACAGGCAGTGTGGGGAGTGTGTGTACAGGCAGTGTGGGGAGTGTGTGTGCAGGCAGTGTGGGGAGTGTGTGTGTGTACAGGCAGTATGGGGAGTGTGGGGAGTGTGTGTGTGTATGTGTGTACACACAGTGTGGGGAGTGTGTGTACAGGAAGTGTGGGGAGTGTGTGTACAGGCAGTGTGGGGAGTGTGTGTACAGGCAGTGTGGGGAGTGTGTGTACAGGCAGTGTGGGAAATCTGTGTGTATACAGGCAGTGTGGGGAGTGTGTGTACAGGCAGTGTGGGAAATGTGTGTGTACAGGCAGTGTGGGGAGTGTGTGTACAGGCAGTGTGGGGAGTGTGTGTACAGGCAGTGTGGGAAGTGTGTGTGTACAGGCAATGTGGGGAGTGTGTGTGTACAGGCAGTGTGGGGAGTGTGTGTACAGGCAGTGTGGGGAGTGTGTGTGTACAGGCAGTGTGGGGAGTGTGTGTGTACAGGATGTGTGTGTATACAAGCAGTGTGGGGAGTGTGTGTACAGGCAGTGTGGGGAGTGTGTGTGTACAGGCAGTGTGGGGAGTGTATGTGTACAGGCAGTGTGGGGAGTGGTATACAGGCAGTGTGGGGAGTGTGTGTGTACAGGCAGTGTGGGGAGTGTGTGTACAGGCAGTGTGGGGAGTGTGTGTGTACAGGCAGTGTACGGTGTGTGTGTGTACAGGCAGTGTGGGGAGTGTGTGTACAGGCAGTGTGGGAAATGTGTGTGTACAGGCAGTGTGGGGAGTGTGTGTACAGGCAGTGTGGGGAGTGTGTCTACAAGCAGTGTGGCGAGTGTGTGTACAGGCAGTGTGGGGAGTGTGTGTGTGTACAGGCAGTGTGGGGAGTGTGTGTGCAGGCAGTGTGGGGAGTGTGTGTGTGTACAGGCAGTATGGGGAGTGTGGGGAGTGTGTGTGTGTATGTGTGTACACACAGTGTGGGGAGTGTGTGTACAGGCAGTGTGGGGAGTGTGTGTACAGGCAGTGTGGGGAGTGTGTGTACAGTCAGTGTGGGGAGTGTGTGTACAGGCAGTGTGGGAAATGTGTGTGTATACAGGCAGTGTGGGGAGTGTGTGTACAGGCAGTGTGGGAAATGTGTGTGTACAGGCAGTGTGGGGAGTGTGTGTACAGGCAGTGTGGGGAGTGTGTGTACAGGCAGTGTGGGAAGTGTGTGTGTACAGGCAATGTGGGGAGTGTGTGTGTACAGGCAGTGTGGGGAGTGTGTGTACAGGCAGTGTGGGGAGTGTGTGTGTACAGGCAGTGTGGGGAGTGTGTGTGTACAGGATGTGTGTGTATACAAGCAGTGTGGGGAGTGTGTGTACAGGCAGTGTGGGGAGTGTTTGTGTACAGGAAGTGTGGGGAGTGTATGTGTACAGGCAGTGTGGGGAGTGGTATACAGGCAGTGTGGGGAGTGTGTGTGTACAGGCAGTGTGGGGAGTGTGTGTACAGGCAGTGTGGGGAGTGTGTGTGTACAGGCAGTGTACGGTGTGTGTGTGTACAGGCAGTGTGGGGAGTGTGTGTACAGGCAGTGTGGGAAATGTGTGTGTACAGGCAGTGTGGGGAGTGTGTGTACAGGCAGTGTGGGGAGTGTGTCTACAAGCAGTGTGGCGAGTGTGTGTACAGGCAGTGTGGGGAGTGTGTGTGTGTACAGGCAGTGTGGGGAGTGTGGGGAGTGTGTGTGTGTATGTGTGTATACACAGTGTGGGGAGTGTGTGTACAGGCAGTGTGGGGAGTGTGTGTACAGGCAGTGTGGGGAGTGTTTGTGTATAAGCAGTGTGGGGAGTGTGTGTCTACAGGCAGTGTGGGGAGTGTGTGTACAGGCAGTGTGGGGAGTGTGTGTACAGGCAGTGTGGGGAGTGTGTGCAGGCAGTGTGGGGAGTGTGTGTGTGTACAAGAAGTGTGGGGAGTGTGTGTACAGGCAGTGTGGGGAGTGTGTGTGTACAGGCAGTGTGGGGAGTGTGTGTGTACAGGCAGTGTGGGGTGTGTGTGTATATGGGGAGTGTGTGTACAGGCAGTGTGGGGAGTGTGTGCGTACAGGCAGTGTGGGGAGTGTGTGTACAGGCAGTGTGGGGAGTGTGTGTGTACAGGCAGTGTGGGGAGTGTGTGTGTACAGGCAGTGTGGGGAGTGTGTGTGTACAGGCAGTGTGGGGAGTGTGTGCAGGCAGTGTGGGGAGTGTGTGTGTGTACAAGAAGTGTGGGGAGTGTGTGTACAGGCAGTGTGGGGAGTGTGTGTGTACAGGCAGTGTGGGGAGTGTGTGTGTACAGGCAGTGTGGGGTGTGTGTGTATATGGGGAGTGTGTGTACAGGCAGTGTGGGGAGTGTGTGTGTACAGGCAGTGTGGGGAGTGTGTGTACAGGCAGTGTGGGGAGTGTGTGTGTACAGGCAGTGTGGGGAGTGTGTGTGTACAGGCAGTGTGGGGAGTGTGTGTACAGGCAGTGTGGGAAATGTGTGTGTACAGGCAGTGTGGGGAGTGCGTGTACAGGCAGTGTGGGGAGTGTGTGTGTACAGGCAGTGTGGGGAGTGTGTGTACAGGCAGTGTGGAAAATGTGTGTGTACAGGCAGTGTGGGGAGTGTGTGTACAGGCAGTGTGGGGAGTGTGTGTACAGGCAGTGTGGGGAGTGTGTGTACAGGCAGTGTGGGGAGTGTGTGTGTACAGGCAGTGTGGGGAGTGTGTGTGTGTACAGGAAGTGTACGGTGTGTACAGGCAGTGTGGGGAGTGTGTGTGTACAGGCAGCGTGGGGAGTGTGTGTACAGGCAGTGTGGGGAGTGTGTGTGTACAGGCAGTGTGGGGAGTGTGTGTGTACAGGCAGTGTGGGGAGTGTGTGTCTACAGGCAGTGTGGGGAGTGTGTGTACAGGCAGTGTGGGTAGTGTGTGTACAGGCAGTGTGGGGAGTGTGTGTGTATAGGCAGTGTGGGGAGTGTGTCTACAGGTAGTGTGGGGAGTGTGTGTACAGGCAGTGTGGGGAGTGTGTGTGTGTGTACAGGCAGTGTGGGGAGTGTGTGTACAGGCAGTGTGGGGAGTGTGTGTGTGTGTACAGGCAGTGTGGGGAGTCTGTCTACAGGCAGTTTGGGGAGTATGTGTGTACAGGCAGTGTGGGGAGTGTGTGTACAGGCAGTGTGGGGAGTGTGTGTGTACAGGCAGTGTGGGGAGTGTGTGTACAGGCAGTGTGGGGAGTGTGTGTGCAGGCAGTGTGGGGAGTGTGTGTGTGTACAGGCAGTATGGGGAGTGTGGGGAGTGTGTGTGTGTATCTGTGTACACACAGTGTGGGGAGTGTGTGTACAGGAAGTGTGGGGAGTGTGTGTACAGGCAGTGTGGGGAGTGTGTGTACAGGCAGTGTGGGGAGTGTGTGTACAGGCAGTGTGGGAAATGTGTGTGTATACAGGCAGTGTGGGGAGTGTGTGTACAGGCAGTGTGGGAAATGTGTGTGTACAGGCAGTGTGGGGAGTGTGTGTACAGGCAGTGTGGGGAGTGTGTGTACAGGCAGTGTGGGAAGTGTGTGTGTACAGGCAATGTGGGGAGTGTGTGTGTACAGGCAGTGTGGGGAGTGTGTGTACAGGCAGTGTGGGGAGTGTGTGTGTACAGGCAGTGTGGGGAGTGTGTGTGTACAGAATGTGTATGTATACAAGCAGTGTGGGGAGTGTGTGTACAGGCAGTGTGGGGAGTGTGTGTGTACAGGCAGTGTGGGGAGTGTATGTGTACAGGCAGTGTGGGGAGTGGTATACAGGCAGTGTGGGGAGTGTGTGTGTACAGGCAGTGTGGGGAGTGTGTGTACAGGCAGTGTGGGGAGTGTGTGTGTACAGGCAGTGTACGGTGTGTGTGTGTACAGGCAGTGTGGGGAGTGTGTGTACAGGCAGTGTGGGGAGTGTGTGTACAGGCAGTGTCGGAAATGTGTGTGTACAGGCAGTGTGGGGAGTGTGTGTACAGGCAGTGTGGGGAGTGTGTCTACAGGCAGTGTGGCGAGTGTGTGTACAGGCAGTGTGGGGAGTGTGTGTGTGTACAGGCAGTGTGGGGAGTGTGGGGAGTGTGTGTGTGTATGTGTGTACACACAGTGTGGGGAGTGTGTGTACAGGCAGTGTGGGGAGTGTGTGTACAGGCAGTGTGGGGAGTGTTTGTGTATAGGCAGTGTGGGGAGTGTGTGTCTACAGGCAGTGTGGGGAGTGTGTGTACAGGCAGTGTGGGGAGTGTGTGTACAGGCAGTGTGGGGAGTGTGTGTGTACAGGCAGTGTGGGGAGTGTGTGTACAGGCAGTGTGGGGAGTGTGTGTACAGGCAGTGTGGGGAGTGTTTGTGTATAGGCAGTGTGGGGAGTGTGTGTCTACAGGCAGTGTGGGGAGTGTGTGTACAGGCAGTGTGGGGAGTGTGTGTACAGGCAGTGTGGGGAGTGTGTGTGTACAGGCAGTGTGGGGAGTGTGTCTACAGGCAGTGTGGGGAGTGTGTGTACAGGCAGTGTGGGGAGTGTGTGTGTGTACAGGCAGTGTGGGGAGTGTGGGGAGTGTGTGTGTGTATGTGTGTACACACAGTGTGGGGAGTGTGTGTACAGGCAGTGTGGGGAGTGTGTGTACAGGCAGTGTGGGGAGTGTTTGTGTATAGGCAGTGTGGGGAGTGTGTGTCTACAGGCAGTGTGGGGAGTGTGTGCAGGCAGTGTGGGGAGTGTGTGTGTGTACAAGAAGTGTGGGGAGTGTGTGTACAGACAGTGTGGGGAGTGTGTGTGTACAGGCAGTGTGGGGAGTGTGTGTGTACAGGCAGTGTGGGGTGTGTGTGTGTACAGGCAGTATGTGGAGTGTGTGTGTACAGGCAGTGTGGGGAGTGTGTGTATACAGGCAGTGTGGGGAGTGTGTGTACAGGCAGTGTGGGAAATGTGTGTGTACAGGCAGTGTGGGGAGTGTGTGTACAGGCAGTGTGGGGAGTGTGTGTACAGGCAGTGTGGGGAGTGTGTGTGTACAGGCAGTGTGGGGAGTGTGTGTGTACAGGCAGTGTGGGGAGTGTGTGTATATGGGGAGTGTGTGTACAGGCAGTGTGGGGAGTGTGTGTGTACAGGCAGTGTGGGGAGTGTGTGTACAGGCAGTGTGGGGAGTGTGTGTGTACAGGCAGTGTGGGGAGTGTGTGTGTACAGGCAGTGTGGGGAGTGTGTGTACAGGCAGTGTGGGAAATGTGTGTGTACAGGCAGTGTGGGGAGTGTGTGTACAGGCAGTGTGGGGAGTGTGTGTGTACAGGCAGTGTGGGGAGTGTGTGTACAGGCAGTGTGGAAAATGTGTGTGTACAGGCAGTGTGGGGAGTGTGTGTACAGGCAGTGTGGGGAGTGTGTGTACAGGCAGTGTGGGGAGTGTGTGTGTACAGGCAGCGTGGGGAGTGTGTGTACAGGCAGTGTGGGGAGTGTGTGTGTACAGGCAGTGTGGGGAGTGTGTGTGTACAGGCAGTGTGGGGAGTGTGTGTCTACAGGCAGAGTGGGGAGTGTGTGTACAGGCAGTGTGGGGAGTGTGTGTACAGGCAGTGTGGGGAGTGTGTGTGTATAGGCAGTGTGGGGAGTGTGTCTACAGGCAGTGTGGGGAGTGTGTGTACAGGCAGTTTGGGGAGTGTGTGTACAGGCAGTGTGGGGAGTGTGTGTACAGGCAGTGTGGGGAGTGTGTGTGTGTGTACAGGCAGTGTGGGGAGTGTGTCTACAGGCAGTTTGGGGAGTGTGTGTATACAGGCAGTGTGGGGAGTGTGTGTACAGGCAGTGTGGGGAGTGTGTGTGTACAGGCAGTGTGGGGAGTGTGTGTACAGGCAGAGTGGGGGTGAGTGTGTGTGCAGGCAGTGTGGGGAGTGTGTGTGTGTACAGGCAGTATGGGGAGTTTGGGGAGTGTGTGTGTGTATGTGTGTACACACAGTGTGGGGAGTGTGTGTACAGGAAGTGTGGGGAGTGTGTGTACAGGCAGTGTGGGGAGTGTGTGTACAGGCAGTGTGGGAAATGTGTGTGTATACAGGCAGTGTGGGGAGTGTGTGTACAGGCAGTGTGGGAAATGTGTGTGTACAGGCAGTGTGGGGAGTGTGTGTACAGGCAGTGTGGGGAGTGTGTGTACAGGCAGTGTGGGAAGTGTGTGTGTACAGGCAGTGTGGGGAGTGTGTGTGTACAGGCAGTGTGGGGAGTGTGTGTGTACAGGCAGTGTGGGGAGTGTGTGTACAGGCAGTGTGGGGAGTGTGTGTACAGGCAGTGTGGGGAGTGTGTGTGTACAGGCAGTGTGGGGAGTGTGTGTGTACAGGATGTGTGTGTATACAAACAGTGTGGGGAGTGTGTGTACAGGCAGTGTGGGAAATGTGTGTGTACAGGCAGTGTGGGGAGTGTGTGTACAGGCAGTGTGGGGAGTGTGTGTACAGGCGGTGTGGGGAGTGTGTGTGTACAGGCAGTGTGGGGAGTGTGTGTACAGGCAGTGTGGGGAGTGTGTGTACAGGCAGTGTGGGGAGTGTGTGTACAGGCAGTGTGGGGAGTGTGTGTACAGGCAGTGTGGGGAGTGTGTGTACAGGCGGTGTGGGGAGTGTGTGTGTACAGGCAGTGTGGGGAGTGTGTGTACAGGCAGTGTGGGGAGTGTGTGTACAGGCAGTGTGGGGAGTGTGTGTGTACAGGCAGAGTACGTTGTGGGTGTGTACAGGCAGTGTGGGGAGTGTGTGTTCAGGCAGTGTGGGGAGTGTGTGTGTGTACAGGCAGTGTACGGTGTGTACAGGCAGTGTGGGGAGTGTGTGTACAGGCAGTGTGGGGAGTGTGTGTATACAGGCAGTGTGGTGAGTGTGTGTACAGGCAGTGTGGGAAATGTGTGTGTACAGGCAGTGTGGGGAGTGTGTGTACAGGCAGTGTGGGGAGTGTGTGTACAGGCAGTGTGGAAAGTGTGTGTGTACAGGCAGTGTGGGGAGTGTGTGTGTACAGGCAGTGTGGGGAGTGTGTGTGTACAGGCAGTGTGGGGAGTGTGTGTACAGGCAGTGTGGGGAGTGTGTGTGTACAGGCAGTGTACGGTGTGGGTGTGTACAGGCAGTGTGGGGAGTGTGTGTACAGGCAGTGTGGGGAGTGTGTGTACAGGCAGTGTGGGAAATGTGTGTGTACAGGCAGTGTGGGGAGTGTGTGTACAGGCAGTGTGGGGAGTGTGTGTGTACAGGCAGTGTGGGGAGTGTGTGCGTACAGGCAGTGTGGGGAGTGTGTATACAGGCAGTGTGGGGAGTGTGTGTGTACAGGCAGTGTGGGGAGTGTGTGTACAGGCAGTGTGGGAAATGTGTGTGTACAGGCAGTGTGGGGAGTGTGTGTACAGGCAGTGTGGGGAGTGTGTGTGTACAGGCAGTGTGGGGAGTGTGTGTACAGGCAGTGTGGAAAATGTGTGTGTACAGGCAGTGTGGGGAGTGTGTGTACAGGCAGTGTGGGGAGTGTGTGTACAGGCAGTGTGGGGAGTGTGTGTACAGGCAGTGTGGGAAGTGTGTGTGTACAGGCAGTGTGGGGAGTGTGTGTGTACAGGCAGTGTGGGGAGTGTGTGTACAGGCAGTGTGGGGAGTGTGTGTGTACAGGCAGTGTACGGTGTGGGTGTGTACAGGCAGTGTGGGGAGTGTGTGTTCAGGCAGTGTGGGGAGTGTGTGTGTGTACAGGCAGTGTACGGTGTGTACAGGCAGTGTGGGGAGTGTGTGTACAGGCAGTGTGGGGAGTGTGTGTATACAGGCAGTGTGGTGAGTGTGTGTACAGGCAGTGTGGGAAATGTGTGTGTACAGGCAGTGTGGGGAGTGTGTGTACAGGCAGTGTGGGGAGTGTGTGTACAGGCAGTGTGGGAAGTGTGTGTGTACAGGCAGTGTGGGGAGTGTGTGTGTACAGGCAGTGTGGGGAGTGTGTGTGTACAGGCAGTGTGGGGAGTGTGTGTACAGGCAGTGTGGGGAGTGTGTGTGTACAGGCAGTGTACGGTGTGGGTGTGTACAGGCAGTGTGGGGAGTGTGTGTGCAGGCAGTGTGGGGAGTGTGTGTACAGGCAGTGTGGGAAATGTGTGTGTACAGGCAGTGTGGGGAGTGTGTGTACAGGCAGTGTGGGGAGTGTGTGTGTACAGGCAGTGTGGGGAGTGTGTGCGTACAGGCAGTGTGGGGAGTGTGTATACAGGCAGTGTGGGGAGTGTGTGTGTACAGGCAGTGTGGGGAGTGTGTGTACAGGCAGTGTGGGAAATGTGTGTGTACAGGCAGTGTGGGGAGTGTGTGTACAGGCAGTGTGGGGAGTGTGTGTGTGCAGGCAGTGTGGGGAGTGTGTGTACAGGCAGTGTGGAAAATGTGTGTGTACAGGCAGTGTGGGGAGTGTGTGTACAGGCAGTGTGGGGAGTGTGTGTACAGGCAGTGTGGGGAGTGTGTGTACAGGCAGTGTGGGAAGTGTGTGTGTACAGGCAGTGTGGGGAGTGTGTGTGTACAGGCAGTGTGGGGAGTGTGTGTACAGGCAGTGTGGGGAGTGTGTGTGTACAGGCAGTGTGGGGAGTGTGTGTGTGTACAGGATGTGTGTGTATACAAGCAGTGTGGGGAGTGTGTGTACAGGCAGTGTGAGGAGTGTGTGTACAGGCGGTGTGGGGAGTGTGTGTGTACAGGCAGTGTGGGGAGTGTGTGTACAGGCAGTGTGGGGAGTGTGTGTACAGGCAGTGTGGGGAGTGTGTGTACAGGCAGTGTGGGGAGTGTGTGTACAGGCAGTGTGGGGAGTGTGTCTACAGGCGGTGTGGGGAGTGTGTGTGTACAGGCAGTGTGGGGAGTGTGTGTACAGGCAGTGTGGGGAGTGTGTGTACAGGCAGTGTGGGGAGTGTGTGTGTACAGGCAGAGTACGTTGTGGGTGTGTACAGGCAGTGTGGGGAGTGTGTGTTCAGGCAGTGTGGGGAGTGTGTGTGTGTACAGGCAGTGTACGGTGTGTACAGGCAGTGTGGGGAGTGTGTGTACAGGCAGTGTGGGGAGTGTGTGTACAGGCAGTGTGGGAAATGTTTGTGTACAGGCAGTGTGGGGAGTGTGTGTACAGGCAGTGTGGGGAGTGTGTGTACAGGCAGTGTGGGAAGTGTGTGTGTACAGGCAGTGTGGGGAGTGTGTGTGTACAGGCAGTGTGGGGAGTGTGTGTACAGGCAGTGTGGGGATTGTGTGTGTACAGGCAGTGTGGGGAGTGTGTGTACAGGCAGTGTGGGAAATGTGTGTGTACAGGCAGTGTGGGGAGTGTGTGTACCGGCAGTGTGGGGAGTGTGTGTACAGGCAGTGTGGGGAGTGTGTGTACAGGCAGTGTACGGTGTGTGTGTGTACAGGCAGTGTGGGGAGTGTGTGTGTACAGGCAGTGTGGGGAGTGTGTGTACAGGCAGTGTGGGGAGTGTGTGTGTACAGGCAGTGTGGGGAGTGTGTGTACAGGCAGTGTGGGGAGTGTGTGTGTACAGGCAGTGTGTGGAGTGTGTGTGTGTACAGGCAGTGTGGGGAGTGTGTACAGGCAGTGTGGGGAGTGTGTGTGTACAAGGATGTGTGTGTATACAAGCAGTGTGGGGAGTGTGTGTACAGGCAGTGTGGGAAATGTGTGTGTACAGGCAGTGTGGGGAGTGTGTGTACAGGCAGTGTGGGGAGTGTGTGTACAGGCAGTGTGGGAAGTGTGTGTGTACAGGCAGTGTGGGGAGTGTGTGTGTACAGGCAGTGTGGGGAGTGTGTGTGTACAGGCAGTGTGGGGTGTGTGTGCACAGGCAGTGTGGGGAGTGTGTGTGTACAGGCAGTGTGGGGAGTGTGTGTATAGGCAGTGTGGGGAGTGTGTGTGTACAGGCAGTGTGGGGAGTGTGTGTACAGGCAGTGTGGGGACTGTGTGTACAGGCAGTGTGGGGAGTGTGTGTACAGGCAGTGTGGGGAGTGTGTGTACAGGCGGTGTGGGGAGTGTGTGTGTACAGGCAGTGTGGGGAGTGTGTGTACAGGCAGTGTGGGGAGTGTGTGTACAGGCAGTGTGGGGAGTGTGTGTACAGGCAGTGAGGGAAATGTGTGTGTACAGGCAGTGTGGGGAGTGTGTGTACAGGCAGTGTGGGGAGTGTGTGTGTACAGGCAGTGTGTGGAGTGTGTGTGTACAGGCAGTGTGGGGAGTGTGTGTACAGGCAGTGTGGGGAGTGTGTGTGTACAGGCAGTGTGGGGCGTGTGTGCACAGGCAGTGTGGGGAGTGTGTGTACAGGCAGTGAACCGTGTGGGTGTGTACAGGCAGAGTGGGGAGTGTGTATACAGGCAGTGTGGGAAATGTGTGTGTACAGGCAGTGTGGGGAGTGTGTGTACAGGCAGTGTACGGTGTGTACAGGCAGTGTGGGGAGTGTGTGTACAGGCGGTGTGGGGAGTGTGTGTGTACAGGCAGTGTGGGGAGTGTGTGTACAGGCAGTGTGGGGAGTGTGTGTACAGGCAGTGTGGGGAGTGTGTGTGTACAGGCAGAGTACGTTGTGGGTGTGTACAGGCAGTGTGGGGAGTGTGTGTTCAGGCAGTGTGGGGAGTGTGTGTGTGTACAGGCAGTGTACGGTGTGTACAGGCAGTGTGGGGAGTGTGTGTACAGGCAGTGTGGGGAGTGTGTGTATACAGGCAGTGTGGTGAGTGTGTGTACAGGCAGTGTGGGAAATGTGTGTGTACAGGCAGTGTGGGGAGTGTGTGTGTACAGGCAGTGTGGGGAGTGTGTGTGTACAGGCAGTGTGGGGAGTGTGTGTACAGGCAGTGTGGGGAGTGTGTGTGTACAGGCAGTGTGGGCAGTGTGTGTACAGGCAGTGTACGGTGTGGTGTGTACAGGCAGTGTACGGTGTGGGTGTGTACAGGCAGTGTGGGGAGTGTGTGTACAGGCAGTGTGGGAAATGTGTGTGTAGAGGCAGTGTGGGGAGTGTGTGTACCGGCAGTGTGGGGAGTGTGTGTACAGGCAGTGTGGGGAGTATGTGTACAGGCAGTGTGGGGAGTGTGTTTACCGGCAGTGTGGGAAATGTGTGTGTACAGGCAGTGTGGGGAGTGTGCGTGTACAGGCAGTGTGGGGAGTGTGTTTACCGGCAGTGTGGGAAATGTGTGTGTACAGGCAGTGTGGGGAGTGTGTGTACAGGCAGTGTGGGGAGTGTGTGTGTACAGGCAGTGTGGGGAGTGTGTGTACAGGCAGTGTGGGGAGTGTGTACACAGGCAGTGTGGGGAGTGTGTGTGTACAGGCAGTGTGGGGAGTGTGTGTACAGGCAGTGTGGGGAGTGTGTGTGTCCAGGCAGTGTCCGGTGTGGGTGTATACAGGCAGTGTGGGGAGTGTGTGTACAGGCAGTGTGGGAAATGTGTGTGTACAGGCAGTGTGGGGAGTGTGTGTACAGGCAGTGTGGGGATTGTGTGTGTACAGGCAGTGTGGGGAGTGTGTGTACAGGCAGTGTGGGAAATGTGTGTGTACAGGCAGTGTGGGGAGAGTGTGTACCGGCAGTGTGGGGAGTGTGTGTACAGGCAGTGTGGGGAGTGTGTGTACAGGCAGTGTACGGTGTGTGTGTGTACAGGCAGTGTGGGGAGTGTGTGTGTACAGGCAGTGTGGGGAGTGTGTGTACAGGCAGTGTGGGGAGTGTGTGTGTACAGGCAGTGTGGGGAGTGTGTGTACAGGCAGTGTGGGGAGTGTGTGTGTACAGGCAGTGTGTGGAGTGTGTGTGTGTACAGGCAGTGTGGGGAGTGTGTACAGGCAGTGTGGGGAGTGTGTGTGTACAGGATGTGTGTGTATACAAGCAGTGTGGGGAGTGTGTGTACAGGCAGTGTGGGAAATGTGTGTGTACAGGCAGTGTGGGGAGTGTGTGTACAGGCAGTGTGGGGAGTGTGTGTGTACAGGCAGTGTGGGGAGTGTGTGTGTACAGGCAGTGTGGGGAGTGTGTGTACAGGCAGTGTGGGGAGTGTGTGTACAGGCGGTGTGGGGAGTGTGTGTGTACAGGCAGTGTGGGGAGTGTGTGTACAGGCAGTGTGGGGAGTGTGTGTACAGGCAGTGTGGGGAGTGTGTGTGTACAGGCAGAGTACGTTGTGGGTGTGTACAGGCAGTGTGGGGAGTGTGTGTTCAGGCAGTGTGGGGAGTGTGTGTGTGTACAGGCAGTGTACGGTGTGTACAGGCAGTGTGGGGAGTGTGTGTACAGGCAGTGTGGGGAGTGTGTGTATACAGGCAGTGTGGTGAGTGTGTGTACAGGCAGTGTGGGAAATGTGTGTGTACAGGCAGTGTGGGGAGTGTGTGTACAGGCAGTGTGGGGAGTGTGTGTACAGGCAGTGTGGAAAGTGTGTGTGTACAGGCAGTGTGGGGAGTGTGTGTGTACAGGCAGTGTGGGGAGTGTGTGTGTACAGGCAGTGTGGGGAGTGTGTGTACAGGCAGTGTGGGGAGTGTGTGTGTACAGGCAGTGTACGGTGTGGGTGTGTACAGGCAGTGTGGGGAGTGTGTGTACAGGCAGTGTGGGGAGTGTGTGTACAGGCAGTGTGGGGAGTGTGTGTGTACAGGCAGTGTGGGGAGTGTGTGCGTACAGGCAGTGTGGGGAGTGTGTATACAGGCAGTGTGGGGAGTGTGTGTGTACAGGCAGTGTGGGGAGTGTGTGTACAGGCAGTGTGGGAAATGTGTGTGTACAGGCAGTGTGGGGAGTGTGTGTACAGGCAGTGTGGGGAGTGTGTGTGTACAGGCAGTGTGGGGAGTGTGTGTACAGGCAGTGTGGAAAATGTGTGTGTACAGGCAGTGTGGGGAGTGTGTGTACAGGCAGTGTGGGGAGTGTGTGTACAGGCAGTGTGGGGAGTGTGTGTACAGGCAGTGTGGGAAGTGTGTGTGTACAGGCAGTGTGGGGAGTGTGTGTGTACAGGCAGTGTGGGGAGTGTGTGTACAGGCAGTGTGGGGAGTGTGTGTGTACAGGCAGTGTACGGTGTGGGTGTGTACAGGCAGTGTGGGGAGTGTGTGTTCAGGCAGTGTGGGGAGTGTGTGTGTGTACAGGCAGTGTACGGTGTGTACAGGCAGTGTGGGGAGTGTGTGTACAGGCAGTGTGGGGAGTGTGTGTATACAGGCAGTGTGGTGAGTGTGTGTACAGGCAGTGTGGGAAATGTGTGTGTACAGGCAGTGTGGGGAGTGTGTGTACAGGCAGTGTGGGGAGTGTGTGTACAGGCAGTGTGGGAAGTGTGTGTGTACAGGCAGTGTGGGGAGTGTGTGTGTACAGGCAGTGTGGGGAGTGTGTGTGTACAGGCAGTGTGGGGAGTGTGTGTACAGGCAGTGTGGGGAGTGTGTGTGTACAGGCAGTGTACGGTGTGGGTGTGTACAGGCAGTGTGGGGAGTGTGTGTGCAGGCAGTGTGGGGAGTGTGTGTACAGGCAGTGTGGGAAATGTGTGTGTACAGGCAGTGTGGGGAGTGTGTGTACAGGCAGTGTGGGGAGTGTGTGTGTACAGGCAGTGTGGGGAGTGTGTGCGTACAGGCAGTGTGGGGAGTGTGTATACAGGCAGTGTGGGGAGTGTGTGTGTACAGGCAGTGTGGGGAGTGTGTGTACAGGCAGTGTGGGAAATGTGTGTGTACAGGCAGTGTGGGGAGTGTGTGTACAGGCAGTGTGGGGAGTGTGTGTGTGCAGGCAGTGTGGGGAGTGTGTGTACAGGCAGTGTGGAAAATGTGTGTGTACAGGCAGTGTGGGGAGTGTGTGTACAGGCAGTGTGGGGAGTGTGTGTACAGGCAGTGTGGGGAGTGTGTGTACAGGCAGTGTGGGAAGTGTGTGTGTACAGGCAGTGTGGGGAGTGTGTGTGTACAGGCAGTGTGGGGAGTGTGTGTACAGGCAGTGTGGGGAGTGTGTGTGTACAGGCAGTGTGGGGAGTGTGTGTGTGTACAGGATGTGTGTGTATACAAGCAGTGTGGGGAGTGTGTGTACAGGCAGTGTGGGGAGTGTGTGTACAGGCGGTGTGGGGAGTGTGTGTGTACAGGCAGTGTGGGGAGTGTGTGTACAGGCAGTGTGGGGAGTGTGTGTACAGGCAGTGTGGGGAGTGTGTGTACAGGCAGTGTGGGGAGTGTGTGTACAGGCAGTGTGGGGAGTGTGTCTACAGGCGGTGTGGGGAGTGTGTGTGTACAGGCAGTGTGGGGAGTGTGTGTACAGGCAGTGTGGGGAGTGTGTGTACAGGCAGTGTGGGGAGTGTGTGTGTACAGGCAGAGTACGTTGTGGGTGTGTACAGGCAGTGTGGGGAGTGTGTGTTCAGGCAGTGTGGGGAGTGTGTGTGTGTACAGGCAGTGTACGGTGTGTACAGGCAGTGTGGGGAGTGTGTGTACAGGCAGTGTGGGGAGTGTGTGTACAGGCAGTGTGGGAAATGTGTGTGTACAGGCAGTGTGGGGAGTGTGTGTACAGGCAGTGTGGGGAGTGTGTGTACAGGCAGTGTGGGAAGTGTGTGTGTACAGGCAGTGTGGGGAGTGTGTGTGTACAGGCAGTGTGGGGAGTGTGTGTACAGGCAGTGTGGGGATTGTGTGTGTACAGGCAGTGTGGGGAGTGTGTGTACAGGCAGTGTGGGAAATGTGTGTGTACAGGCAGTGTGGGGAGTGTGTGTACCGGCAGTGTGGGGAGTGTGTGTACAGGCAGTGTGGGGAGTGTGTGTACAGGCAGTGTACGGTGTGTGTGTGTACAGGCAGTGTGGGGAGTGTGTGTGTACAGGCAGTGTGGGGAGTGTGTGTACAGGCAGTGTGGGGAGTGTGTGTGTACAGGCAGTGTGGGGAGTGTGTGTACAGGCAGTGTGGGGAGTGTGTGTGTACAGGCAGTGTGTGGAGTGTGTGTGTGTACAGGCAGTGTGGGGAGTGTGTACAGGCAGTGTGGGGAGTGTGTGTGTACAAGGATGTGTGTGTATACAAGCAGTGTGGGGAGTGTGTGTACAGGCAGTGTGGGAAATGTGTGTGTACAGGCAGTGTGGGGAGTGTGTGTACAGGCAGTGTGGGGAGTGTGTGTACAGGCAGTGTGGGAAGTGTGTGTGTACAGGCAGTGTGGGGAGTGTGTGTGTACAGGCAGTGTGGGGAGTGTGTGTGTACAGGCAGTGTGGGGTGTGTGTGCACAGGCAGTGTGGGGAGTGTGTGTGTACAGGCAGTGTGGGGAGTGTGTGTATAGGCAGTGTGGGGAGTGTGTGTGTACAGGCAGTGTGGGGAGTGTGTGTACAGGCAGTGTGGGGACTGTGTGTACAGGCAGTGTGGGGAGTGTGTGTACAGGCAGTGTGGGGAGTGTGTGTACAGGCGGTGTGGGGAGTGTGTGTGTACAGGCAGTGTGGGGAGTGTGTGTACAGGCAGTGTGGGGAGTGTGTGTACAGGCAGTGTGGGGAGTGTGTGTACAGGCAGTGAGGGAAATGTGTGTGTACAGGCAGTGTGGGGAGTGTGTGTACAGGCAGTGTGGGGAGTGTGTGTGTACAGGCAGTGTGTGGAGTGTGTGTGTACAGGCAGTGTGGGGAGTGTGTGTACAGGCAGTGTGGGGAGTGTGTGTGTACAGGCAGTGTGGGGCGTGTGTGCACAGGCAGTGTGGGGAGTGTGTGTACAGGCAGTGAACCGTGTGGGTGTGTACAGGCAGAGTGGGGAGTGTGTATACAGGCAGTGTGGGAAATGTGTGTGTACAGGCAGTGTGGGGAGTGTGTGTACAGGCAGTGTACGGTGTGTACAGGCAGTGTGGGGAGTGTGTGTACAGGCGGTGTGGGGAGTGTGTGTGTACAGGCAGTGTGGGGAGTGTGTGTACAGGCAGTGTGGGGAGTGTGTGTACAGGCAGTGTGGGGAGTGTGTGTGTACAGGCAGAGTACGTTGTGGGTGTGTACAGGCAGTGTGGGGAGTGTGTGTTCAGGCAGTGTGGGGAGTGTGTGTGTGTACAGGCAGTGTACGGTGTGTACAGGCAGTGTGGGGAGTGTGTGTACAGGCAGTGTGGGGAGTGTGTGTATACAGGCAGTGTGGTGAGTGTGTGTACAGGCAGTGTGGGAAATGTGTGTGTACAGGCAGTGTGGGGAGTGTGTGTGTACAGGCAGTGTGGGGAGTGTGTGTGTACAGGCAGTGTGGGGAGTGTGTGTACAGGCAGTGTGGGGAGTGTGTGTGTACAGGCAGTGTGGGCAGTGTGTGTACAGGCAGTGTACGGTGTGGTGTGTACAGGCAGTGTACGGTGTGGGTGTGTACAGGCAGTGTGGGGAGTGTGTGTACAGGCAGTGTGGGAAATGTGTGTGTAGAGGCAGTGTGGGGAGTGTGTGTACCGGCAGTGTGGGGAGTGTGTGTACAGGCAGTGTGGGGAGTATGTGTACAGGCAGTGTGGGGAGTGTGTTTACCGGCAGTGTGGGAAATGTGTGTGTACAGGCAGTGTGGGGAGTGTGCGTGTACAGGCAGTGTGGGGAGTGTGTTTACCGGCAGTGTGGGAAATGTGTGTGTACAGGCAGTGTGGGGAGTGTGTGTACAGGCAGTGTGGGGAGTGTGTGTGTACAGGCAGTGTGGGGAGTGTGTGTACAGGCAGTGTGGGGAGTGTGTACACAGGCAGTGTGGGGAGTGTGTGTGTACAGGCAGTGTGGGGAGTGTGTGTACAGGCAGTGTGGGGAGTGTGTGTGTCCAGGCAGTGTCCGGTGTGGGTGTATACAGGCAGTGTGGGGAGTGTGTGTACAGGCAGTGTGGGAAATGTGTGTGTACAGGCAGTGTGGGGAGTGTGTGTACAGGCAGTGTGGGGATTGTGTGTGTACAGGCAGTGTGGGGAGTGTGTGTACAGGCAGTGTGGGAAATGTGTGTGTACAGGCAGTGTGGGGAGAGTGTGTACCGGCAGTGTGGGGAGTGTGTGTACAGGCAGTGTGGGGAGTGTGTGTACAGGCAGTGTACGGTGTGTGTGTGTACAGGCAGTGTGGGGAGTGTGTGTGTACAGGCAGTGTGGGGAGTGTGTGTACAGGCAGTGTGGGGAGTGTGTGTGTACAGGCAGTGTGGGGAGTGTGTGTACAGGCAGTGTGGGGAGTGTGTGTGTACAGGCAGTGTGTGGAGTGTGTGTGTGTACAGGCAGTGTGGGGAGTGTGTACAGGCAGTGTGGGGAGTGTGTGTGTACAGGATGTGTGTGTATACAAGCAGTGTGGGGAGTGTGTGTACAGGCAGTGTGGGAAATGTGTGTGTACAGGCAGTGTGGGGAGTGTGTGTACAGGCAGTGTGGGGAGTGTGTGTGTACAGGCAGTGTGGGGAGTGTGTGTGTACAGGCAGTGTGGGGTGTGTGTGCACATGCAGTGTGGGGAGTGTGTGTGTACAGGCAGTGTGGGGAGTGTGTGTATAGGCAGTGTGGGGAGTGTGTGTGTACAGGCAGTGTGGGGAGTGTGTGTACAGGCAGTGTGGGGACTGTGTGTACAGGCAGTGTGGGGAGTGTGTGTACAGGCAGTGTGGGGAGTGTGTGTACAGGCGGTGTGGGGAGTGTGTGTGTACAGGCAGTGTGGGGAGTGTGTGTACAGGCAGTGTGGGGAGTGTGTGTACAGGCAGTGTGGGGAGTGTGTGTACAGGCAGTGAGGGAAATGTGTGTGTACAGGCAATGTGGGGAGTGTGTGTACAGGCAGTGTGGGGAGTGTGTGTGTACAGGCAGTGTGTGGAGTGTGTGTGTACAGGCAGTGTGGGGAGTGTGTGTACAGGCAGTGTGGGGAGTGTGTGTGTACAGGCAGTGTGGGGCGTGTGTGCACAGGCAGTGTGGGGAGTGTGTGTACAGGCAGTGAACCGTGTGGGTGTGTACAGGCAGTGTGGGGAGTGTGTGTACAGGCAGTGTGGGAAATGTGTGTGTACAGGCAGTGTGGGGAGTGTGTGTACAGGCAGTGTACGGTGTGTACAGGCAGTGTGGGGAGTGTGTGTACAGGCGGTGTGGGGAGTGTGTGTGTACAGGCAGTGTGGGGAGTGTGTGTACAGGCAGTGTGGGGAGTGTGTGTACAGGCAGTGTGGGGAGTGTGTGTGTACAGGCAGAGTACGTTGTGGGTGTGTACAGGCAGTGTGGGGAGTGTGTGTTCAGGCAGTGTGGGGAGTGTGTGTGTGTACAGGCATTGTACGGTGTGTACAGGCAGTGTGGGGAGTGTGTGTACAGGCAGTGTGGGGAGTGTGTGTATACAGGCAGTGTGGTGAGTGTGTGTACAGGCAGTGTGGGAAATGTGTGTGTACAGGCAGTGTGGGGAGTGTGTGTGTACAGGCAGTGTGGGGAGTGTGTGTGTACAGGCAGTGTGGTGAGTGTGTGTACAGGCAGTGTGGGGAGTGTGTGTGTACAGGCAGTGTGGGCAGTGTGTGTACAGGCAGTGTACGGTGTGGTGTGTACAGGCAGTGTACGGTGTGGGTGTGTACAGGCAGTGTGGGGAGTGTGTGTACAGGCAGTGTGGGAAATGTGTGTGTACAGGCAGTGTGGGGAGTGTGTGTACCGGCAGTGTGGGGAGTGTGTGTACAGGCAGTGTGGGGAGTATGTGTACAGGCAGTGTGGGGAGTGTGTTTACCGGCAGTGTGGGAAATGTGTGTGTACAGGCAGTGTGGGGAGTGTGCGTGTACAGGCAGTGTGGGGAGTGTGTTTACCGGCAGTGTGGGAAATGTGTGTGTACAGGCAGTGTGGGGAGTGTGTGTACAGGCAGTGTGGGGAGTGTGTGTGTACAGGCAGTGTGGGGAGTGTGTGTGTACAGGCAGTGTGGGGAGTGTGTGTACAGGCAGTGTGGGGAGTGTGTGTGTGTACAGGCAGTGTGGGGCGTGTGTGCACAGGCAGTGTGGGGAGTGTGTGTGTACAGGCAGTGTGGGGAGTGTGTGTACAGGCAGTGTGGGGAGTGTGTACACAGGCAGTGTGGGGAGTGTGTGTGTACAGGCAGTGTGGGGAGTGTGTGTACAGGCAGTGTGGGGAGTGTGTGTACAGGCAGTGTGGGGAGTGTGTGTGTCCAGGCAGTGTCCGGTGTGGGTGTATACAGGCAGTGTGGGGAGTGTGTGTACAGGCAGTGTGGGGATTGTGTGTGTACAGGCAGTGTGGGGAGTGTGTGTACAGGCAGTGTGGGAAATGTGTGTGTACAGGCAGTGTGGGGAGTGTGTGTACCGGCAGTGTGGGGAGTGTGTGTACAGGCAGTGTCGGGAGTGTGTGTATAGGCAGTGTACGGTGTGTGTGTGTACAGGCAGTGTGGGGAGTGTGTGTGTACAGGCAGTGTGGGGAGTGTGTGTACAGGCAGTGTGGGGAGTGTGTGTGTACAGGCAGTGTGGGGAGTGTGTGTACAGGCAGTGTGGGGAGTGTGTGTGTACAGGCAGTGTGTGGAGTGTGTGTGTGTACAGGCAGTGTGGGGAGTGTGTACAGGCAGTGTGGGGAGTGTGTGTGTACAGGATGTGTGTGTATACAAGCAGTGTGGGGAGTGTGTGTACAGGCAGTGTGGGAAATGTGTGTGTACAGGCAGTGTGGGGAGTGTGTGTACAGGCAGTGTGGGGAGTGTGTGTGTACAGGCAGTGTGGGGAGTGTGTGTGTACAGGCAGTGTGGGGTGTGTGTGCACAGGCAGTGTGGGGAGTGTGTGTGTACAGGCAGTGTGGGGAGTGTGTGTATAGGCAGTGTGGGGAGTGTGTGTGTACAGGCAGTGTGGGGAGTGTGTGTACAGGCAGTGTGGGGACTGTGTGTACAGGCAGTGTGGGGAGTGTGTGTACAGGCAGTGTGGGGAGTGTGTGTACAGGCGGTGTGGGGAGTGTGTGTGTACAGGCAGTGTGGGGAGTGTGTGTACAGGCAGTGTGGGGAGTGTGTGTACAGGCAGTGTGGGGAGTGTGTGTACAGGCAGTGAGGGAAATGTGTGTGTACAGGCAGTGTGGGGAGTGTGTGTACAGGCAGTGTGGGGAGTGTGTGTGTACAGGCAGTGTGTGGAGTGTGTGTGTACAGGCAGTGTGGGGAGTGTGTGTACAGGCAGTGTGGGGAGTGTGTGTGTACAGGCAGTGTGGGGCGTGTGTGCACAGGCAGTGTGGGGAGTGTGTGTACAGGCAGTGAACCGTGTGGGTGTGTACAGGCAGTGTGGGGAGTGTGTGTACAGGCAGTGTGGGAAATGTGTGTGTACAGGCAGTGTGGGGAGTGTGTGTACAGGCAGTGTGGGGAGTGTGTGTACAGGCGGTGTGGGGAGTGTGTGTGTACAGGCAGTGTGGGGAGTGTGTGTACAGGCAGTGTGGGGAGTGTGTGTACAGGCAGTGTGGGGAGTGTGTGTACAGGCAGTGAGGGAAATGTGTGTGTACAGGCAGTGTGGGGAGTGTGTGTACAGGCAGTGTGGGGAGTGTGTGTGTACAGGCAGTGTGTGGAGTGTGTGTGTACAGGCAGTGTGGGGAGTGTGTGTACAGGCAGTGTGGGGAGTGTGTGTGTACAGGCAGTGTGGGGCGTGTGTGCACAGGCAGTGTGGGGAGTGTGTGTACAGGCAGTGAACCGTGTGGGTGTGTACAGGCAGTGTGGGGAGTGTGTGTACAGGCAGTGTGGGAAATGTGTGTGTACAGGCAGTGTGGGGAGTGTGTGTATAGGCAGTGTACGGTGTGTACAGGCAGTGTGGGGAGTGTGTGTACAGGCAGTGTGGGGAGTGTGTGTACAGGCAGTGTGGGGAGTGTATGTGTACAGGCAGTCTGGGGAGTGTGTTTACGGGGAGTGTGTGTGTACAGGCAGTGTGGGGAGTGTGTGTTTACAGGCAGTGTGGGGAGTGTGTGTACAGGCAGTGTGGGGAGTGTGTGTGTGTACAGGCAGTGTGGGGCGTGTGTGCATAGGCAGTGTGGGGAGTGTGTGTGTACAGGCAGTGTGGGGAGTGTGTGTACAGGCAGTGTGGGGAGTGTGTACACAGGCAGTGTGGGGAGTGTGTGTGTACAGGCAGTGTGGGGAGTGTGTGTACAGGCAGTGTGGGGAGTGTGTGTACAGGCAGTGTGGGGAGTGTGTGTGTCCAGGCAGTGTCCGATGTGGGTGTATACAGGCAGTGTGGGGAGTGTGTGTACAGGAAGAGTGGGAAATGTGTGTGTACAGGCAGTGTGGGGAGTGTGTGTACAGGCAGTGTGGGGATTGTGTGTGTACAGGCAGTGTGGGGAGTGTGTTTACCGGCAGTGTGGGAAATGTGTGTGTACAGGCAGTGTGTGGAGTGTGTGTGTCCAGGCAGTGTCCGGTGTGGGTGTATACAGGCAGTGTGGGGAGTGTGTGTACAGGCAGTGTGGGAAATGTGTGTGTACAGGCAGTGTGGGGAGTGTGTGTACAGGCAGTGTGGGGATTGTGTGTGTACAGGCAGTGTGGGGAGTGTGTGTACAGGCAGTGTGGGAAATGTGTGTGTACAGGCAGTGTGGGGAGTGTGTGTACCGGCAGTGTGGGGAGTGTGTGTACAGGCAGTGTGGGGAGTGTGTGTACAGGCAGTGTACGGTGTGTGTGTGTACAGGCAGTGTGGGGAGTGTGTGTGTACAGGCAGTGTGGCGAGTGTGTGTACAGGCAGTGTGGGGAGTTTGTGGAGAGTGTGTGTACAGGCAGTGTGTGGAGTGTGTGTGTGTACAGGCAGTGTGGGGAGTGTGTACAGGCAGTGTGGGGAGTGTGTGTGTACAGGATGTGTGTGTATACAAGCAGTGTGGGGAGTGTGTGTACAGGCAGTGTGGGAAATGTGTGTGTACAGGCAGTGTGGGGAGTGTGTGTACAGGCAGTGTGGGGAGTGTGTGTACAGGCGGTGTGGGGAGTGTGTGTGTACAGGCAGTGTGGGGAGTGTGTGTACAGGCAGTGTGGGGAGTGTGTGTACAGGCAGTGTGGGGAGTGTGTGTACAGGCAGTGTGGGGAGTGTGTGCACAGGCAGTGTGGGGAGTGTGTGTACAGGCGGTGTGGGGAGTGTGTGTGTACAGGCAGTGTGGGGAGTGTGTGTACAGGCAGTGTGGGGAGTGTGTGTACAGGCAGTGTGGGGAGTGTGTGTACAGGCAGTGAGGGAAATGTGTGTGTACAGGCAGTGTGGGGAGTGTGTGTACAGGCAGTGTGGGGAGTGTGTGTTTACAGGCAGTGTGTGGAGTGTGTGTGTACAGGCAGTGTGGGGAGTGTGTGTACAGGCAGTGTGGGGAGTGTGTGTGTACAGGCAGTGTGGGGCCTGTGTGCACAGGCAGTGTGGGGAGTGTGTGTACAGGCAGTGAACCGAGTGGGTGTGTACAGGCAGTGTGGGGAGTGTGTGTACAGGCAGTGTGGGAAATGTGTGTGTACAGTCAGTGTGGGGAGTGTGTGTACAGGCAGTGTACGGTGTGTACAGGCAGTGTGGGGAGTGTGTGTACAGGCAGTGTGGGGAGTGTGTGTACAGGCAGTGTGGGGAGTGTATGTGTACAGGCAGTCTGGGGAGTGTGTTTACGGGGAGTGTGTGTGTACAGGCAGTGTGGGGAGTGTGTGCGTACAGGCAGTGTGGGGAGTGTGTGTGTACAGGCAGTGTGGGGAATGTGTGTGTACAGGCAGTGTGGCGAGTGTGTGTGTACAGGCAGTGTGGGTGTGGGTGTGGGTGTGTGTACAGGCAGTGTGGGGAGTGTGTGTACAGGCAGTGTGGGGAGTGTGTGTACAGGCAGTGTGGGGAGTGTGTGTGTACAGGCAGTGTGGGGAGTGTGTGTGTACAGGCAGTGTGGGGAGTGTGTGTACAGGCAGTGTGGGGAGTGTGTGTGTACAGGCAGTGTGGGGAGTGTGTGCACAGGCAGTGTGGGGAGTGTGTGTACAGGCAGTGTCGGGAGTGTGTGTACAGGCAGTGTGGGGAGTGTGTGTGTACAGGCAGAGTACGTTGTGGGTGTGTACAGGCAGTGTGGGGAGTGTGTGTTCAGGCAGTGTGGGGAGTGTGTGTGTGTACAGGCAGTGTACGGTGTGTACAGGCAGTGTGGGGAGTGTGTGTACAGGCAGTATGTGTGTCCAGGCAGTGTCCGGTGTGGGTGTATACAGGCAGTGTGGGGAGTGTGTGTACAGGCAGTGTGGGGAGTGTGTGTGTACAGGCAGTGTGTGGAGTGTGTGTGTACAGGCAGTGTGGGGAGTGTGTGTACAGGCAGTGTGGGGAGTGTGTGTGTACAGGCAGTGTGGGGCGTGTGTGCACAGGCAGTGTGGGGAGTGTGTGTACAGGCAGTGAACCGTGTGGGTGTGTACAGGCAGTGTGGGGAGTGTGTGTACAGGCAGTGTGGGAAATGTGTGTGTACAGGCAGTGTGGGGAGTGTGTGTACAGGCAGTGTACGGTGTGTACAGGCAGTGTGGGGAGTGTGTGTACAGGCAGTGTGGGGAGTGTGTGTACAGGCAGTGTGGGGAGTGTATGTGTACAGGCAGTCTGGGGAGTGTGTTTACGGGGAGTGTGTGTGTACAGGCAGTGTGGGGAGTGTGTGTTTACAGGCAGTGTGGGGAGTGTGTGTACAGGCAGTGTGGGGAGTGTGTGTGTGTACAGGCAGTGTGGGGCGTGTGTGCACAGGCAGTGTGGGGAGTGTGTGTGTACAGGCAGTGTGGGGAGTGTGTGTACAGGCAGTGTGGGGAGTGTGTACACAGGCAGTGTGGGGAGTGTGTGTGTACAGGCAGTGTGGGGAGTGTGTGTACAGGCAGTGTGGGGAGTGTGTGTACAGGCAGTGTGGGGAGTGTGTGTGTCCAGGCAGTGTCCGGTGTGGGTGTATACAGGCAGTGTGGGGAGTGTGTGTACAGGCAGTGTGGGGAGTGTGTTTACCGGCAGTGTGGGGAGTGTGTGTAGAGGCAGTGAGGGAAATGTGTGTGTACAGGCAGTGTGGGGAGTGTGTGTACAGGCAGTGTGGGGAGTGTGTGTGTACAGGCAGTGTGTGGAGTGTGTGTGTACAGGCAGTGTGGGGAGTGTGTGTACAGGCAGTGTGGGGAGTGTGTGTGTACAGGCAGTGTGGGGCCTGTGTGCACAGGCAGTGTGGGGAGTGTGTGTACAGGCAGTGAACCGTGTGGGTGTGTACAGGCAGTGTGGGGAGTGTGTGTACAGGCAGTGTGGGAAATGTGTGTGTACAGTCAGTGTGGGGAGTGTGTGTACAGGCAGTGTACGGTGTGTACAGGCAGTGTGGGGAGTGTGTGTACAGGCAGTGTGGGGAGTGTGTGTACAGGCAGTGTGGGGAGTGTATGTGTACAGGCAGTCTGGGGAGTGTGTTTACGGGGAGTGTGTGTGTACAGGCAGTGTGGGGAGTGTGTGCGTACAGGCAGTGTGGGGAGTGTGTGTGTACAGGCAGTGTGGGGAATGTGTGTGTACAGGCAGTGTGGCGAGTGTGTGTGTACAGGCAGTGTGGGTGTGGGTGTGGGTGTGTGTACAGGCAGTGTGGGGAGTGTGTGTACAGGCAGTGTGGGGAGTGTGTGTACAGGCAGTGTGGGGAGTGTGTGTACAGGCAGTGTACGGTGTGTGTGTGTACAGGCAGTGTGGGGAGTGTGTGTGTACAGGCAGTGTGGGGAGTGTGTGTACAGGCAGTGTGGGGAGTGTGTGTGTACAGGCAGTGTGGGGAGTGTGTGTACAGGCAGTGTGGGGATTGTGTGTGTACAGGCAGTGTGGGGAGTGTGTTTACCGGCAGTGTGGGAAATGTGTGTGTACAGGCAGTGTGGGGAGTGTGTGTACAGGCAGTGTGGGGAGTGTGTGTGTACAGGCAGTGTGGGGAGTGTGTGTGTACAGGCAGTGTGGGGAGTGTGTGTACAGGCAGTGTGGGGAGTGTGTGTGTGTACAGGCAGTGTGGGGCGTGTGTGCACAGGCAGTGTGGGGAGTGTGTGTGTACAGGCAGTGTGGGGAGTGTGTGTACAGGCAGTGTGGGGAGTGTGTACACAGGCAGTGTGGGGAGTGTGTGTGTACAGGCAGTGTGGGGAGTGTGTGTACAGGCAGTGTGGGGAGTGTGTGTACAGGCAGTGTGGGGAGTGTGTGTGTCCAGGCAGTGTCCGGTGTGGGTGTATACAGGCAGTGTGGGGAGTGTGTGTGTACAGGCAGTGTGGGGAGTGTGTGTACAGGCAGTGTGGGAAATGTGTGTGTACAGGCAGTGTGGGGAGTGTGTGTACAGGCAGTGTGGGGATTGTGTGTGTACAGGCAGTGTGGGGAGTGTGTGTACAGGCAGTGTGGGGAGTGTGTGTGTCCAGGCAGTGTCCGGTGTGGGTGTATACAGGCAGTGTGGGGAGTGTGTGTACAGGCAGTGTGGGAAATGTGTGTGTACAGGCAGTGTGGGGAGTGTGTGTACAGGCAGTGTGGGGATTGTGTGTGTACAGGCAGTGTGGGGAGTGTGTGTACAGGCAGTGTGGGAAATGTGTGTGTACAGGCAGTGTGGGGAGTGTGTGTACCGGCAGTGTGGGGAGTGTGTGTACAGGCAGTGTCGGGAGTGTGTGTACAGGCAGTGTACGGTGTGTGTGTGTACAGGCAGTGTGGGGAGTGTGTGTGTACAGGCAGTGTGGGGAGTGTGTGTACAGGCAGTGTGGGGAGTGTGTGTGTACAGGCAGTGTGGGGAGTGTGTGTACAGGCAGTGTGGGGAGTGTGTGTGTACAGGCAGTGTGTGGAGTGTGTGTGTGTACAGGCAGTGTGGGGAGTGTGTACAGGCAGTGTGGGGAGTGTGTGTGTACAGGATGTGTGTGTATACAAGCAGTGTGGGGAGTGTGTGTACAGGCAGTGTGGGAAATGTGTGTGTACAGGCAGTGTGGGGAGTGTGTGTACAGGCAGTGTGGGGAGTGTGTGTGTACAGGCAGTGTGGGGAGTGTGTGTGTACAGGCAGTGTGGGGTGTGTGTGCACAGGCAGTGTGGGGAGTGTGTGTGTACAGGCAGTGTGGGGAGTGTGTGTATAGGCAGTGTGGGGAGTGTGTGTGTACAGGCAGTGTGGGGAGTGTGTGTACAGGCAGTGTGGGGACTGTGTGTACAGGCAGTGTGGGGAGTGTGTGTACAGGCAGTGTGGGGAGTGTGTGTACAGGCGGTGTGGGGAGTGTGTGTGTACAGGCAGTGTGGGGAGTGTGTGTACAGGCAGTGTGGGGAGTGTGTGTACAGGCAGTGTGGGGAGTGTGTGTACAGGCAGTGAGGGAAATGTGTGTGTACAGGCAGTGTGGGGAGTGTGTGTACAGGCAGTGTGGGGAGTGTGTGTGTACAGGCAGTGTGTGGAGTGTGTGTGTACAGGCAGTGTGGGGAGTGTGTGTACAGGCAGTGTGGGGAGTGTGTGTGTACAGGCAGTGTGGGGCGTGTGTGCACAGGCAGTGTGGGGAGTGTGTGTACAGGCAGTGAACCGTGTGGGTGTGTACAGGCAGTGTGGGGAGTGTGTGTACAGGCAGTGTGGGAAATGTGTGTGTACAGGCAGTGTGGGGAGTGTGTGTACAGGCAGTGTGGGGAGTGTGTGTACAGGCGGTGTGGGGAGTGTGTGTGTACAGGCAGTGTGGGGAGTGTGTGTACAGGCAGTGTGGGGAGTGTGTGTACAGGCAGTGTGGGGAGTGTGTGTACAGGCAGTGAGGGAAATGTGTGTGTACAGGCAGTGTGGGGAGTGTGTGTACAGGCAGTGTGGGGAGTGTGTGTGTACAGGCAGTGTGTGGAGTGTGTGTGTACAGGCAGTGTGGGGAGTGTGTGTACAGGCAGTGTGGGGAGTGTGTGTGTACAGGCAGTGTGGGGCGTGTGTGCACAGGCAGTGTGGGGAGTGTGTGTACAGGCAGTGAACCGTGTGGGTGTGTACAGGCAGTGTGGGGAGTGTGTGTACAGGCAGTGTGGGAAATGTGTGTGTACAGGCAGTGTGGGGAGTGTGTGTATAGGCAGTGTACGGTGTGTACAGGCAGTGTGGGGAGTGTGTGTACAGGCAGTGTGGGGAGTGTGTGTACAGGCAGTGTGGGGAGTGTATGTGTACAGGCAGTCTGGGGAGTGTGTTTACGGGCAGTGTGTGTGTACAGGCAGTGTGGGGAGTGTGTGTTTACAGGCAGTGTGGGGAGTGTGTGTACAGGCAGTGTGGGGAGTGTGTGTGTGTACAGGCAGTGTGGGGCGTGTGTGCATAGGCAGTGTGGGGAGTGTGTGTGTACAGGCAGTGTGGGGAGTGTGTGTACAGGCAGTGTGGGGAGTGTGTACACAGGCAGTGTGGGGAGTGTGTGTGTACAGGCAGTGTGGGGAGTGTGTGTACAGGCAGTGTGGGGAGTGTGTGTACAGGCAGTGTGGGGAGTGTGTGTGTCCAGGCAGTGTCCGGTGTGGGTGTATACAGGCAGTGTGGGGAGTGTGTGTACAGGAAGAGTGGGAAATGTGTGTGTACAGGCAGTGTGGGGAGTGTGTGTACAGGCAGTGTGGGGATTGTGTGTGTACAGGCAGTGTGGGGAGTGTGTTTACCGGCAGTGTGGGAAATGTGTGTGTACAGGCAGTGTGTGGAGTGTGTGTGTCCAGGCAGTGTCCGGTGTGGGTGTATACAGGCAGTGTGGGGAGTGTGTGTACAGGCAGTGTGGGAAATGTGTGTGTACAGTCAGTGTGGGGAGTGTGTGTACAGGCAGTGTGGGGATTGTGTGTGTACAGGCAGTGTGGGGAGTGTGTGTACAGGCAGTGTGGGAAATGTGTGTGTACAGGCAGTGTGGGGAGTGTGTGTACCGGCAGTGTGGGGAGTGTGTGTACAGGCAGTGTGGGGAGTGTGTGTACAGGCAGTGTACGGTGTGTGTGTGTACAGGCAGTGTGGGGAGTGTGTGTGTACAGGCAGTGTGGCGAGTGTGTGTACAGGCAGTGTGGGGAGTTTGTGGAGAGTGTGTGTACAGGCAGTGTGTGGAGTGTGTGTGTGTACAGGCAGTGTGGGGAGTGTGTACAGGCAGTGTGGGGAGTGTGTGTGTACAGGATGTGTGTGTATACAAGCAGTGTGGGGAGTGTGTGTACAGGCAGTGTGGGAAATGTGTGTGTACAGGCAGTGTGGGGAGTGTGTGTACAGGCAGTGTGGGGAGTGTGTGTACAGGCGGTGTGGGGAGTGTGTGTGTACAGGCAGTGTGGGGAGTGTGTGTACAGGCTGTGTGGGGAGTGTGTGTACAGGCAGTGTGGGGAGTGTGTGTACAGGCAGTGTGGGGAGTGTGTGCACTGGCAGTGTGGGGAGTGTGTGTACAGGCGGTGTGGGGAGTGTGTGTGTACAGGCAGTGTGGGGAGTGTGTGTACAGGCAGTGTGGGGAGTGTGTGTACAGGCAGTGTGGGGAGTGTGTGTACAGGCAGTGAGGGAAATGTGTGTGTACAGGCAGTGTGGGGAGTGTGTGTACAGGCGGTGTGGGGAGTGTGTGTTTACAGGCAGTGTGTGGAGTGTGTGTGTACAGGCAGTGTGGGGAGTGTGTGTACAGGCAGTGTGGGGAGTGTGTGTGTACAGGCAGTGTGGGGCCTGTGTGCACAGGCAGTGTGGGGAGTGTGTGTACAGGCAGTGAACCGTGTGGGTGTGTACAGGCAGTGTGGGGAGTGTGTGTACAGGCAGTGTGGGAAATGTGTGTGTACAGTCAGTGTGGGGAGTGTGTGTACAGGCAGTGTACGGTGTGTACAGGCAGTGTGGGGAGTGTGTGTACAGGCAGTGTGGGGAGTGTGTGTACAGGCAGTGTGGGGAGTGTATGTGTACAGGCAGTCTGGGGAGTGTGTTTACGGGGAGTGTGTGTGTACAGGCAGTGTGGGGAGTGTGTGCGTACAGGCAGTGTGGGGAGTGTGTGTGTACAGGCAGTGTGGGGAATGTGTGTGTACAGGCAGTGTGGCGAGTGTGTGTGTACAGGCAGTGTGGGTGTGGGTGTGGGTGTGTGTACAGGCAGTGTGGGGAGTGTGTGTACAGGCAGTGTGGGGAGTGTGTGTGTACAGGCAGTGTGGGGAGTGTGTGTGTACAGGCAGTGTGGGGAGTGTGTGTGTACAGGCAGTGTGGGGAGTGTGTGTACAGGCAGTGTGGGGAGTGTGTGTGTACAGGCAGTGTGGGGAGTGTGTGCACAGGCAGTGTGGGGAGTGTGTGTACAGGCAGTGTCGGGAGTGTGTGTACAGGCAGTGTGGGGAGTGTGTGTGTACAGGCAGAGTACGTTGTGGGTGTGTACAGGCAGTGTGGGGAGTGTGTGTTCAGGCAGTGTGGGGAGTGTGTGTGTGTACAGGCAGTGTACGGTGTGTACAGGCAGTGTGGGGAGTGTGTGTACAGGCAGTATGTGTGTCCAGGCAGTGTCCGGTGTGGGTGTATACAGGCAGTGTGGGGAGTGTGTGTACAGGCAGTGTGGGGAGTGTGTGTGTACAGGCAGTGTGTGGAGTGTGTGTGTACAGGCAGTGTGGGGAGTGTGTGTACAGGCAGTGTGGGGAGTGTGTGTGTACAGGCAGTGTGGGGCGTGTGTGCACAGGCAGTGTGGGGAGTGTGTGTACAGGCAGTGAACCGTGTGGGTGTGTACAGGCAGTGTGGGGAGTGTGTGTACAGGCAGTGTGGGAAATGTGTGTGTACAGGCAGTGTGGGGAGTGTGTGTACAGGCAGTGTACGGTGTGTACAGGCAGTGTGGGGAGTGTGTGTACAGGCAGTGTGGGGAGTGTGTGTACAGGCAGTGTGGGGAGTGTATGTGTACAGGCAGTCTGGGGAGTGTGTTTACGGGGAGTGTGTGTGTACAGGCAGTGTGGGGAGTGTGTGTTTACAGGCAGTGTGGGGAGTGTGTGTACAGGCAGTGTGGGGAGTGTGTGTGTGTACAGGCAGTGTGGGGCGTGTGTGCACAGGCAGTGTGGGGAGTGTGTGTGTACAGGCAGTGTGGGGAGTGTGTGTACAGGCAGTGTGGGGAGTGTGTACACAGGCAGTGTGGGGAGTGTGTGTGTACAGGCAGTGTGGGGAGTGTGTGTACAGGCAGTGTGGGGAGTGTGTGTACAGGCAGTGTGGGGAGTGTGTGTGTCCAGGCAGTGTCCGGTGTGGGTGTATACAGGCAGTGTGGGGAGTGTGTGTACAGGAAGAGTGGGAAATGTGTGTGTACAGGCAGTGTGGGGCGTGTGTGCACAGGCAGTGTGGGGAGTGTGTGTGTACAGGCAGTGTGGGGAGTGTGTTTACCGGCAGTGTGGGGAGTGTGTGTAGAGGCAGTGAGGGAAATGTGTGTGTACAGGCAGTGTGGGGAGTGTGTGTACAGGCAGTGTGGGGAGTGTGTGTGTACAGGCAGTGTGTGGAGTGTGTGTGTACAGGCAGTGTGGGGAGTGTGTGTACAGGCAGTGTGGGGAGTGTGTGTGTACAGGCAGTGTGGGGCCTGTGTGCACAGGCAGTGTGGGGAGTGTGTGTACAGGCAGTGAACCGTGTGGGTGTGTACAGGCAGTGTGGGGAGTGTGTGTACAGGCAGTGTGGGAAATGTGTGTGTACAGTCAGTGTGGGGAGTGTGTGTACAGGCAGTGTACGGTGTGTACAGGCAGTGTGGGGAGTGTGTGTACAGGCAGTGTGGGGAGTGTGTGTACAGGCAGTGTGGGGAGTGTATGTGTACAGGCAGTCTGGGGAGTGTGTTTACGGGGAGTGTGTGTGTACAGGCAGTGTGGGGAGTGTGTGCGTACAGGCAGTGTGGGGAGTGTGTGTGTACAGGCAGTGTGGGGAATGTGTGTGTACAGGCAGTGTGGCGAGTGTGTGTGTACAGGCAGTGTGGGTGTGGGTGTGGGTGTGTGTACAGGCAGTGTGGGGAGTGTGTGTACAGGCAGTGTGGGGAGTGTGTGTACAGGCAGTGTGGGGAGTGTGTGTGTACAGGCAGTGTGGGGAGTGTGTGTGTACAGGCAGTGTGGGGAGTGTGTGTACAGGCAGTGTGGGGAGTGTGTGTGTACAGGCAGTGTGGGGAGTGTGTGTACAGGCAGTGTGGGGAGTGTGTGTACAGGCAGTGTCGGGAGTGTGTGTACAGGCAGTGTGGGGAGTGTGTGTGTACAGGCAGAGTACGTTGTGGGTGTGTACAGGCAGTGTGGGGAGTGTGTGTTCAGGCAGTGTGGGGAGTGTGTGTGTGTACAGGCAGTGTACGGTGTGTACAGGCAGTGTGGGGAGTGTGTGTACAGGCAGTATGTGTGTCCAGGCAGTGTCCGGTGTGGGTGTATACAGGCAGTGTGGGGAGTGTGTGTACAGGCAGTGTGGGGAGTGTGTGTGTACAGGCAGTGTGTGGAGTGTGTGTGTACAGGCAGTGTGGGGAGTGTGTGTACAGGCAGTGTGGGGAGTGTGTGTGTACAGGCAGTGTGGGGCGTGTGTGCACAGGCAGTGTGGGGAGTGTGTGTACAGGCAGTGAACCGTGTGGGTGTGTACAGGCAGTGTGGGGAGTGTGTGTACAGGCAGTGTGGGAAATGTGTGTGTACAGGCAGTGTGGGGAGTGTGTGTACAGGCAGTGTACGGTGTGTACAGGCAGTGTGGGGAGTGTGTGTACAGGCAGTGTGGGGAGTGTGTGTACAGGCAGTGTGGGGAGTGTATGTGTACAGGCAGTCTGGGGAGTGTGTTTACGGGGAGTGTGTGTGTACAGGCAGTGTGGGGAGTGTGTGTTTACAGGCAGTGTGGGGAGTGTGTGTACAGGCAGTGTGGGGAGTGTGTGTGTGTACAGGCAGTGTGGGGCGTGTGTGCACAGGCAGTGTGGGGAGTGTGTGTGTACAGGCAGTGTGGGGAGTATGTGTACAGGCAGTGTGGGGAGTGTGTACACAGGCAGTGTGGGGAGTGTGTGTGTACAGGCAGTGTGGGGAGTGTGTGTACAGGCAGTGTGGGGAGTGTGTGTACAGGCAGTGTGGGGAGTGTGTGTGTCCAGGCAGTGTCCGGTGTGGGTGTATACAGGCAGTGTGGGGAGTGTGTGTACAGGAAGAGTGGGAAATGTGTGTGTACAGGCAGTGTGGGGAGTGTGTGTACAGGCAGTGTGGGGATTGTGTGTGTACAGGCAGTGTGGGGAGTGTGTTTACCGGCAGTGTGGGAAATGTGTGTGTACAGGCAGTGTGTGGAGTGTGTGTGTCCAGGCAGTGTCCGGTGTGGGTGTATACAGGCAGTGTGGGGAGTGTGTGTACAGGCAGTGTGGGAAATGTGTGTGTACAGGCAGTGTGGGGAGTGTGTGTACAGGCAGTGTGGGGATTGTGTGTGTACAGGCAGTGTGGGGAGTGTGTGTACAGGCAGTGTGGGAAATGTGTGTGTACAGGCAGTGTGGGGAGTGTGTGTACCGGCAGTGTGGGGAGTGTGTGTACAGGCAGTGTGGGAAGTGTGTGTACAGGCAGTGTACGGTGTGTGTGTGTACAGGCAGTGTGGGGAGTGTGTGTGTACAGGCAGTGTGGCGAGTGTGTGTACAGGCAGTGTGGGGAGTTTGTGGAGAGTGTGTGTACAGGCAGTGTGTGGAGTGTGTGTGTGTACAGGCAGTGTGGGGAGTGTGTACAGGCAGTGTGGGGAGTGTGTGTGTACAGGATGTGTGTGTATACAAGCAGTGTGGGGAGTGTGTGTACAGGCAGTGTGGGAAATGTGTGTGTACAGGCAGTGTGGGGAGTGTGTGTACAGGCAGTGTGGGGAGTGTGTGTACAGGCAGTGTGGGGAGTGTGTGTACAGGCAGTGTGGGGAGTGTGTGCAGGCAGTGTGGAGAGTGTGTGCACAGGCAGTGTGGGGAGTGTGTGTACAGGCGGTGTGGGGAGTGTGTGTGTACAGGCAGTGTGGGGAGTGTGTGTACAGGCAGTGTGGGGAGTGTGTGTACAGGCAGTGTGTGGAGTGTGTGTACAGGCAGTGAGGGAAATGTGTGTGTACAGGCAGTGTGGGGAGTGTGTGTACAGGCAGTGTGGGGAGTGTGTGTGTACAGGCAGTGTGTGGAGTGTGTGTGTACAGGCAGTGTGGGGAGTGTGTGTACAGGCAGTGTGGGGAGTGTGTGTGTACAGGCAGTGTGGGGCCTGTGTGCACAGGCAGTGTGGGGAGTGTGTGTACAGGCAGTGTGGGAAATGTGTGTGTACAGGCAGTGTGGGGAGTGTGTGTACAGGCAGTGTGGGGAGTGTGTGTACAGGCAGTGTGGGGATTGTGTGTGTACAGGCAGTGTGGGGAGTGTGTTTACCGGCAGTGTGGGAAATGTGTGTGTACAGGCAGTGTGTGGAGTGTGTGTGTCCAGGCAGTGTCCGGTGTGGGTGTATACAGGCAGTGTGGGGAGTGTGTGTACAGGCAGTGTGGGAAATGTGTGTGTACAGGCAGTGTGGGGAGTGTGTGTACAGGCAGTGTGGGGATTGTGTGTGTACAGGCATTGTGGGGAGTGTGTGTACAGGCAGTGTGGGAAATGTGTGTGTACAGGCAGTGTGGGGAGTGTGTGTACCGGCAGTGTGGGGAGTGTGTGTACAGGCAGTGTGGGGAGTGTGTGTACAGGCAGTGTACGGTGTGTGTGTGTACAGGCAGTGTGGGGAGTGTGTGTGTACAGGCAGTGTGGCGAGTGTGTGTACAGGCAGTGTGGGGAGTTTGTGGAGAGTGTGTGTACAGGCAGTGTGGGGAGTGTGTGTGTGTACAGGCAGTGTGGGGAGTGTGTACAGGCAGTGTGGGGAGTGTGTGTGTACAGGATGTGTGTGTATACAAGCAGTGTGGGGAGTGTGTGTACAGGCAGTGTGGGAAATGTGTGTGTACAGGCAGTGTGGGGAGTGTGTGTACAGGCAGTGTGGGGAGTGTGTGTACAGGCGGTGTGGGGAGTGTGTGTGTACAGGCAGTGTGGGGAGTGTGTGTACAGGCAGTGTGGGGAGTGTGTGTACAGGCAGTGTGGGGAGTGTGTGTACAGGCAGTGTGGGGAGTGTGTGCACAGGCAGTGTGGGGAGTGTGTGTACAGGCGGTGTGGGGAGTGTGTGTGTACAGGCAGTGTGGGGAGTGTGTGTACAGGCAGTGTGGGGAGTGTGTGTACAGGCAGTGTGGGGAGTGTGTATACAGGCAGTGAGGGAAATGTGTGTGTACAGGCAGTGTGGGGAGTGTGTGTACAGGCAGTGTGGGGAGTGTGTGTGTACAGGCAGTGTGTGGAGTGTGTGTGTACAGGCAGTGTGGGGAGTGTGTGTACAGGCAGTGTGGGGAGTGTGTGTGTACAGGCAGTGTGGGGCCTGTGTGCACAGGCAGTGTGGGGAGTGTGTGTACAGGCAGTGAACCGTGTGGGTGTGTACAGGCAGTGTGGGGAGTGTGTGTACAGGCAGTGTGGGAAATGTGTGTGTACAGGCAGTGTGGGGAGTGTGTATACAGGCAGTGTACGGTGTGTACAGGCAGTGTGGGGAGTGTGTGTACAGGCAGTGTGGGGAGTGTGTGTACAGGCAGTGTGGGGAGTGTATGTGTACAGGCAGTCTGGGGAGTGTGTTTACGGGGAGTGTGTGTGTACAGGCAGTGTGGGGAGTGTGTGCGTACAGGCAGTGTGGGGAGTGTGTGTGTACAGGCAGTGTGGGGAATGTGTGTGTACAGGCAGTGTGGCGAGTGTGTGTGTACAGGCAGTGTGGGTGTGGGTGTGGGTGTGTGTACAGGCAGTGTGGGGAGTGTGTGTACAGGCAGTGTGGGGAGTGTGTGTACAGGCAGTGTGGGGAGTGTGTGTGTACAGGCAGTGTGGGGAGTGTGTGTGTACAGGCAGTGTGGGGAGTGTGTGTACAGGCAGTGTGGGGAGTGTGTGTGTACAGGCAGTGTGGGGAGTGTGTGTACAGGCAGTGTGGGGAGTGTGTGTACAGGCAGTGTCGGGAGTGTGTGTACAGGCAGTGTGGGGAGTGTGTGTGTACAGGCAGAGTACGTTGTGGGTGTGTACAGGCAGTGTGGGGAGTGTGTGTTCAGGCAGTGTGGGGAGTGTGTGTGTGTACAGGCAGTGTACGGTGTGTACAGGCAGTGTGGGGAGTGTGTGTACAGGCAGTATGTGTGTCCAGGCAGTGTCCGGTCTGGGTGTATACAGGCAGTGTGGGGAGTGTGTGTACAGGCAGTGTGGGGAGTGTGTGTGTACAGGCAGTGTGTGGAGTGTGTGTGTACAGGCAGTGTGGGGAGTGTGTGTACAGGCAGTGTGGGGAGTGTGTGTGTACAGGCAGTGTGGGGCGTGTGTGCACAGGCAGTGTGGGGAGTGTGTGTACAGGCAGTGAACCGTGTGGGTGTGTACAGGCAGTGTGGGGAGTGTGTGTACAGGCAGTGTGGGAAATGTGTGTGTACAGGCAGTGTGGGGAGTGTGTGTACAGGCAGTGTACGGTGTGTACAGGCAGTGTGGGGAGTGTGTGTACAGGCAGTGTGGGGAGTGTGTGTACAGGCAGTGTGGGGAGTGTGTGTACAGGCAGTGTGGGGAGTGTGTGTTTACAGGCAGTGTGGGGAGTGTGTGTACAGTCAGTGTGGGGAGTGTGTGTGTGTACAGGCAGTGTGGGGCGTGTGTGCACAGGCAGTGTGGGGAGTGTGTGTGTACAGGCAGTGTGGGGAGTGTGTGTACAGGCAGTGTGGGGAGTGTGTACACAGGCAGTGTGGGGAGTGTGTGTGTACAGGCAGTGTGGGGAGTGTGTGTACAGGCAGTGTGGGGAGTGTGTGTACAGGCAGTGTGGGGAGTGTGTGTGTCCAGGCAGTGTCCGGTGTGGGTGTATACAGGCAGTGTGGGGAGTGTGTGTACAGGAAGAGTGGGAAATGTGTGTGTACAGGCAGTGTGGGGAGTGTGTGTACAGGCAGTGTGGGGATTGTGTGTGTACAGGCAGTGTGGGGAGTGTGTTTACCGGCAGTGTGGGAAATGTGTGTGTACAGGCAGTGTGTGGAGTGTGTGTGTCCAGGCAGTGTCCGGTGTGGGTGTATACAGGCAGTGTGGGGAGTGTGTGTACAGGCAGTGTGGGAAATGTGTGTGTACAGGCAGTGTGGGGAGTGTGTGTACAGGCAGTGTGGGGATTGTGTGTGTACAGGCAGTGTGGGGAGTGTGTGTACAGGCAGTGTGGGAAATGTGTGTGTACAGGCAGTGTGGGGAGTGTGTGTACCGGCAGTGTGGGGAGTGTGTGTACAGGCAGTGTGGGAAGTGTGTGTACAGGCAGTGTACGGTGTGTGTGTGTACAGGCAGTGTGGGGAGTGTGTGTGTACAGGCAGTGTGGCGAGTGTGTGTACAGGCAGTGTGGGGAGTTTGTGGAGAGTGTGTGTACAGGCAGTGTGTGGAGTGTGTGTGTGTACAGGCAGTGTGGGGAGTGTGTACAGGCAGTGTGGGGAGTGTGTGTGTACAGGATGTGTGTGTATACAAGCAGTGTGGGGAGTGTGTGTACAGGCAGTGTGGGGAGTGTGTGTACAGGCAGTGTGGGGATTGTGTGTGTACAGGCAGTGTGGGGAGTGTGTGTACAGGCAGTGTGGGAAATGTGTGTGTACAGGCAGTGTGGGGAGTGTGTGTACCGGCAGTGTGGGGAGTGTGTGTACAGGCAGTGTGGGAAGTGTGTGTACAGGCAGTGTACGGTGTGTGTGTGTACAGGCAGTGTGGGGAGTGTGTGTGTACAGGCAGTGTGGCGAGTGTGTGTACAGGCAGTGTGGGGAGTTTGTGGAGAGTGTGTGTACAGGCAGTGTGTGGAGTGTGTGTGTGTACAGGCAGTGTGGGGAGTGTGTACAGGCAGTGTGGGGAGTGTGTGTGTACAGGATGTGTGTGTATACAAGCAGTGTGGGGAGTGTGTGTACAGGCAGTGTGGGAAATGTGTGTGTACAGGCAGTGTGGGGAGTGTGTGTACAGGCAGTGTGGGGAGTGTGTGTACAGGCGGTGTGGGGAGTGTGTGTGTACAGGCAGTGTGGGGAGTGTGTGTACAGGCAGTGTGGGGAGTGTGTGTACAGGCAGTGTGGGGAGTGTGTGTACAGGCAGTGTGGGGAGTGTGTGCACAGGCAGTGTGAGGAGTGTGTGTACAGGCGGTGTGGGGAGTGTGTGTGTACAGGCAGTGTGGGGAGTGTGTGTACAGGCAGTGTGGGGAGTGTGTGTACAGGCAGTGTGGGGAGTGTGTGTACAGGCAGTGAGGGAAATGTGTGTGTACAGGCAGTGTGGGGAGTGTGTGTACAGGCAGTGTGGGGAGTGTGTGTGTACAGGCAGTGTGTGGAGTGTGTGTGTACAGGCAGTGTGGGGAGTGTGTGTACAGGCAGTGTGGGGAGTGTGTGTGTACAGGCAGTGTGGGGCCTGTGTGCACAGGCAGTGTGGGGAGTGTGTGTACAGGCAGTGAACCGTGTGGGTGTGTACAGGCAGTGTGGGGAGTGTGTGTACAGGCAGTGTGGGAAATGTGTGTGTACAGGCAGTGTGGGGAGTGTGTGTACAGGCAGTGTGGGGAGTGTGTGTACAGGCAGTGTGGGGAGTGTGTGTACAGGCAGTGTGGGGAGTGTATGTGTACAGGCAGTCTGGGGAGTGTGTTTACGGGGAGTGTGTGTGTACAGGCAGTGTGGGGAGTGTGTGCGTACAGGCAGTGTGGGGAGTGTGTGTGTACAGGCAGTGTGGGGAATGTGTGTGTACAGGCAGTGTGGCGAGTGTGTGTCTACAGGCAGTGTGGGTGTGGGTGTGGGTGTGTGTACAGGCAGTGTGGGGAGTGTGTGTACAGGCAGTGTGGGGAGTGTGTGTACAGGCAGTGTGGGGAGTGTGTGTGTACAGGCAGTGTGGGGAGTGTGTGTCTACAGGCAGTGTGGGGAGTGTGTGTACAGGCAGTGTGGGGAATGTGTGTGTACAGGCAGTGTGGCGAGTGTGTGTCTACAGGCAGTGTGGGTGTGGGTGTGTGTACAGGCAGTGTGGGGAGTGTTTGTGTACAGGCAGTGTGGGGAGTGTGTGTACAGGCAGTGTGGGGAGTGTGTGTACAGGCAGTGTGGGGAGTGTGTGTACAGGCAGTGTGGGGAGTGTGTGTACAGGCAGTGTGGGAAATGTGTGTGTACAGGCAGTGTGGGGAGTGTGTGTACAGGCAGTGTACGGTGTGTACAGGCAGTGTGGGGAGTGTGTGTACAGGCAGTGTGGGGAGTGTGTGTACAGGCAGTGTGGGGAGTGTGTGTACAGGCAGTGTGGGGAGTGTGTGTTTACAGGCAGTGTGGGGAGTGTGTGTACAGTCAGTGTGGGGAGTGTGTGTGTGTACAGGCAGTGTGGGGCGTGTGTGCACAGGCAGTGTGGGGAGTGTGTGTGTACAGGCAGTGTGGGGAGTGTGTGTACAGGCAGTGTGGGGAGTGTGTACACAGGCAGTGTGGGGAGTGTGTGTGTACAGGCAGTGTGGGGAGTGTGTGTACAGGCAGTGTGGGGAGTGTGTGTACAGGCAGTGTGGGGAGTGTGTGTGTCCAGGCAGTGTCCGGTGTGGGTGTATACAGGCAGTGTGGGGAGTGTGTGTACAGGAAGAGTGGGAAATGTGTGTGTACAGGCAGTGTGGGGAGTGTGTGTACAGGCAGTGTGGGGATTGTGTGTGTACAGGCAGTGTGGGGAGTGTGTTTACCGGCAGTGTGGGAAATGTGTGTGTACAGGCAGTGTGTGGAGTGTGTGTGTCCAGGCAGTGTCCGGTGTGGGTGTATACAGGCAGTGTGGGGAGTGTGTGTACAGGCAGTGTGGGAAATGTGTGTGTACAGGCAGTGTGGGGAGTGTGTGTACAGGCAGTGTGGGGATTGTGTGTGTACAGGCAGTGTGGGGAGTGTGTGTACAGGCAGTGTGGGGAATGTGTGTGTACAGGCAGTGTGGCGAGTGTGTGTCTACAGGCAGTGTGGGTGTGGGTGTGTGTACAGGCAGTGTGGGGAGTGTGTGTACAGGCAGTGTGGGGAGTGTGTGTACAGGCAGTGTGGGGAGTGTGTGTACAGGCAGTGTGGGGAGTGTGTGTACAGGCAGTGTGGGGAGTGTGTGTACAGGCAGTGTGGGAAATGTGTGTGTACAGGCAGTGTGGGGAGTGTGTGTACAGGCAGTGTACGGTGTGTACAGGCAGTGTGGGGAGTGTGTGTACAGGCAGTGTGGGGAGTGTGTGTACAGGCAGTGTGGGGAGTGTGTGTACAGGCAGTGTGGGGAGTGTGTGTTTACAGGCAGTGTGGGGAGTGTGTGTACAGTCAGTGTGGGGAGTGTGTGTGTGTACAGGCAGTGTGGGGCGTGTGTGCACAGGCAGTGTGGGGAGTGTGTGTGTACAGGCAGTGTGGGGAGTGTGTGTACAGGCAGTGTGGGGAGTGTGTACACAGGCAGTGTGGGGAGTGTGTGTGTACAGGCAGTGTGGGGAGTGTGTGTACAGGCAGTGTGGGGAGTGTGTTTACAGGCAGTGTGGGGAGTGTGTGTGTCCAGGCAGTGTCCGGTGTGGGTGTATACAGGCAGTGTGGGGAGTGTGTGTACAGGCAGTGTGGGAAATGTGTGTGTACAGGCAGTGTGGGGAGTGTGTGTACAGGCAGTGTGGGGATTGTGTGTGTACAGGCAGTGTGGGGAGTGTGTGTACAGGCAGTGTGGGAAATGTGTGTGTACAGGCAGTGTGGGGAGTGTGTGTACCGGCAGTGTGGGGAGTGTGTGTACAGGCAGTGTGGGAAGTGCGTGTACAGGCAGTGTACGGTGTGTGTGTGTACAGGCAGTGTGGGGAGTGTGTGTGTACAGGCAGTGTGGCGAGTGTGTGTACAGGCAGTGTGGGGAGTTTGTGGAGAGTGTGTGTACAGGCAGTGTGTGGAGTGTGTGTGTGTACAGGCAGTGTGGGGAGTGTGTACAGGCAGTGTGGGGAGTGTGTGTGTACAGGATGTGTGTGTATACAAGCAGTGTGGGGAGTGTGTGTACAGGCAGTGTGGGGAGTGTGTGTACAGGCAGTGTGGGGATTGTGTGTGTACAGGCAGTGTGGGGAGTGTGTGTACAGGCAGTGTGGGAAATGTGTGTGTACAGGCAGTGTGGGGAGTGTGTGTACCGGCAGTGTGGGGAGTGTGTGTACAGGCAGTGTGGGAAGTGTGTGTACAGGCAGTGTACGGTGTGTGTGTGTACAGGCAGTGTGGGGAGTGTGTGTGTACAGGCAGTGTGGCGAGTGTGTGTACAGGCAGTGTGGGGAGTTTGTGGAGAGTGTGTGTACAGGCAGTGTGTGGAGTGTGTGTGTGTACAGGCAGTGTGGGGAGTGTGTACAGGCAGTGTGGGGAGTGTGTGTGTACAGGATGTGTGTGTATACAAGCAGTGTGGGGAGTGTGTGTACAGGCAGTGTGGGAAATGTGTGTGTACAGGCAGTGTGGGGAATGTGTGTACAGGCAGTGTGGGGAGTGTGTGTACAGGCGGTGTGGGGAGTGTGTGTGTACAGGCAGTGTGGGGAGTGTGTGTACAGGCAGTGTGGGGAGTGTGTGTACAGGCAGTGTGGGGAGTGTGTGTACAGGCAGTGTGGGGAGTGTGTGCACAGGCAGTGTGAGGAGTGTGTGTACAGGCGGTGTGGGGAGTGTGTGTGTACAGGCAGTGTGGGGAGTGTGTGTACAGGCAGTGTGGGGAGTGTGTGTACAGGCAGTGTGGGGAGTGTGTGTACAGGCAGTGAGGGAAATGTGTGTGTACAGGCAGTGTGGGGAGTGTGTGTACAGGCAGTGTGGGGAGTGTGTGTGTACAGGCAGTGTGTGGAGTGTGTGTGTACAGGCAGTGTGGGGAGTGTGTGTACAGGCAGTGTGGGGAGTGTGTGTGTACAGGCAGTGTGGGGCCTGTGTGCACAGGCTGTGTGGGGAGTGTGTGTACAGGCAGTGAACCGTGTGGGTGTGTACAGGCAGTGTGGGGAGTGTGTGTACAGGCAGTGTGGGAAATGTGTGTGTACAGGCAGTGTGGGGAGTGTGTGTACAGGCAGTGTGGGGAGTGTGTGTACAGGCAGTGTGGGGAGTGTGTGTACAGGCAGTGTGGGGAGTGTATGTGTACAGGCAGTCTGGGGAGTGTGTTTACGGGGAGTGTGTGTGTACAGGCAGTGTGGGGAGTGTGTGCGTACAGGCAGTGTGGGGAGTGTGTGTGTACAGGCAGTGTGGGGAATGTGTGTGTACAGGCAGTGTGGCGAGTGTGTGTCTACAGGCAGTGTGGGTGTGGGTGTGTGTACAGGCAGTGTGGGGAGTGTGTGTACAGGCAGTGTGGGGAGTGTGTGTGTACAGGCAGTGTGGGGAGTGTGTGTCTACAGGCAGTGTGGGGAGTGTGTGTACAGGCAGTGTGGGGAGTGTGTGTGTACAGGCAGTGTGGGGAGTGTGTGTACAGGCAGTGTGGGGAGTGTGTGTACAGGCAGTGTCGGGAGTTTGTGTACAGGCAGTGTGGGGAGTGTGTGTGTACAGGCAGAGTACGTTGTGGGTGTGTACAGGCAGTGTGGGGAGTGTGTGTTCAGGCAGTGTGGGGAGTGTGTGTGTGTACAGGCAGTGTACGGTGTGTACAGGCAGTGTGGGGAGTGTGTGTACAGGCAGTGTCGGGAGTGTGTGTACAGGCAGTGTGGGGAGTGTGTGTGTACAGGCAGAGTACGTTGTGGGTGTGTACAGGCAGTGTGGGGAGTGTGTGTTCAGGCAGTGTGGGGAGTGTGTGTGTGTACAGGCAGTGTACGGTGTGTACAGGCAGTGTGGGGAGTGTGTGTACAGGCAGTATGTGTGTCCAGGCAGTGTCCGGTGTGGGTGTATACAGGCAGTGTGGGGAGTGTGTGTACAGGCAGTGTGGGAAATGTGTGTACAGGCAGTGTGGGGAGTGTGTGTACAGGCAGTGTGGGGATTGTGTGTGTACAGGCAGTGTGAGTAGTGTGTTTACAGGCAGTGTGGGGAGTGTGTGTGTACAGGCAGTGTGGGGAGTGTGTGTACAGGCAGTGTGGGGAGTGTGTGTGTACAGGCAATGTGGGGAGTGTGTGTGTACAGGCAGTGTGGGGAGTGTGTGCACATGCAGTATGGGGAGTGTGTGTATAGGTAGTGTGGGGAGTGTGTGTACAGGCAGTGTGGGGAGTGTGTGTGTACAGGCAGTGTGGGGAGTGTGTGTACAGGCAGTGTGGGGAGTGTGTGTACAGGTAGTGTGGGGAGTGTGTGTACAGGCAGTGTGAGAAATGTGTGTGTACAGGCAGTGTGGGGAGTGTGTGTACTGGCAGTGTGGGGAGTGTGTGTATACAGGCAGTGTGGGGAGTGTGTGTACAGGCAGTGTGGGGAGTGTGTGTGTGTACAGGCAGTGTGGGGCGTGTGTGCACAGGCAGTGTGGGGAGTGTGTGTGTACAGGCAGTGTGGGGAGTGTGTGTAGAGGCAGTGTGGGGAGTGTGTGTGTGTACAGGCAGTGTGGGGAGTGTGTGTACAGGCAGTGTGGGGAGTGTGTGTGTACAGGCAGTGTGGGGAGTGTGTGTGTACAGGCAGTGTGGGGAGTGGGTGTACAGGCAGTGTGGGGAGTGTGTGTACAGGCAGTGTGGGGCGTGTGTGTACAGGCAGTGTGGGGAGTGTGTGTACAGGCAGTGTGGGGCGTGTGTGTACAGGCAGTGTACGGTGTGGGTGTGTACAGGCAGTGTGGGGAGTGTGTGTGTATAGGCAGTGTGGGGTGTGTGTGCACAGGCAGTATGGGGAGTGTGTGTACAGGCAGTGGGGAGTGTGTGTACAGGCAGTATGTGTGTCCAGGCAGTGTCCGGTGTGGGTGTATACAGGCAGTGTGGGGAGTGTGTGTACAGGCAGTGTGGGGATTGTGTGTGTACAGGCAGTGTGAGGATTGTGTTTACAGGCAGTGTGGGGAGTGTGTGTGTACAGGCAGTGTGGGGAGTGTTTGTACAGGCAGTGTGGGGAGTGTGTGTTTGTACAGGCAGTGTGGGGAGTGTGTGTGTACACGCAGTGTGGGGAGTGTGTGCACAGGCAGTATGGGGAGTGTGTGTATAGGTAGTGTGGGGAATGTGTGTACAGGCAGTGTGGGAAATGTGTGTGTACAGGCAGTGTGGGGAGTGTGTGCACAGGCACTGTCGGGAGTGTGTGTGTACAGGCAGTGTGGGGAGTGTGTATGTACAGGCAGTGTGGGGAGTGTGTGTACAGGCAGTGTGGGGAGTGTGTGTGTGTACAGGCAGTGTGGGGCGTGTGTGCACAGGCAGTGTGGGGAGTGTGTGTACAGGCAGTGTGGGAAATGTGTGTGTACAGGCAGTGTGGGGAGTGTGTGTACAGGCAGTGTGGGGAGTGTGTATACAGGCAGTGTACGGTGTGGGTGTGTATAGGCAGTGTGGGGAGTGTGTGTGTACAGGCAGCGTGGGGTATGTGTGCACAGGCAGTTTGGGGAGTGTGTGTGTACAGGCAGTGTGGGGAGTGTGTGCACAGGCAGTGTGGGGAGTGTGTGTACAGGCAGTGTGGGGAGTGTGTGTGTCCAGGCAGTGTCCGGTGTGGGTGCATACAGGCAGTGTGGGGAGTGTGTGTACAGGCAGTGTGGGAAATGTGTGTGTACAGGCAGTGTGGGGAGTGTGTGTACAGGCAGTGTGGGGAGTGTGTGTGTACAGGCAGTGTGGGGAGTGTTTGTACAGGCAGTGTGGGGAGTGTGTGTACAGGTAGTGTGCGGAGTATGTGTACAGGCAGTGTGGGAAATGTGTGTGTACAGGCAGTGTGGGGAGTGTGTGTACAGGCAGTGTGGGGAGTGTGTGTGTACAGGCAGTGTGGGGAGTGTGTGTACAGGCAGTGTGGGGAGTGTGTGTGTGTACAGGCAGTGTGGGGCGTGTGTGCACAGGCAGTGTGGGGAGTGTGTGTGTACAGGCAGTGTGGGGAGTGTGTGTAGAGGCAGTGTGGGGTATGTGTGCACAGGCAGTTTGGGGAGTGTGTGTGTACAGGCAGTGTGGGGAGTGTGTGCACAGGCAGTGTGGGGAGTGTGTGTACAGGCAGTGTGGGGAGTGTGTGTGTCCAGGCAGTGTCCGGTGTGGGTGCATACAGGCAGTGTGGGGAGTGTGTGTACAGGCAGTGTGGGGAGTGTGTGTGTACAGGCAGTGTGGGGAGTGTTTGTACAGGCAGTGTGGGGAGTGTGTGTACAGGTAGTGTGCGGAGTATGTGTACAGGCAGTGTGGGAAATGTGTGTGTACAGGCAGTGTGGGGAGTGTGTGTACAGGCAGTGTGGGGAGTGTGTGTGTACAGGCAGTGTGGGGAGTGTGTGTACAGGCAGTGTGGGGAGTGTGTGTGTGTACAGGCAGTGTGGGGCGTGTGTGCACAGGCAGTGTGGGGAGTGTGTGTGTACAGGCAGTGTGGGGAGTGTGTGTAGAGGCAGTGTGGGGAGTGTGTGTGTGTACAGGCAGTGTGGGGAGTGTGTGTACAGGCAGTGTGGGGAGTGTGTGTGTACAGGCAGTGTGGGGAGTGTGTGTGTACAGGCAGTGTGGGGAGTGTGTGTACAGGCAGTGTGGGGCGTGTGTGTACAGGCAGTGTGGGGAGTGTGTGTACAGGCAGTGTGGGGCGTGTGTGTACAGGCAGTGTACGGTGTGGGTGTGTACAGGCAGTGTGGGGAGTGTGTGTGTATAGGCAGTGTGGGGTGTGTGTGCACAGGCAGTGTGGGGAGTGTGTGTGTACAGGCAGTGTGGGGAGTGTGTGTACAGGCAGTGGGTAGTGTGTGTAAAGGCAGTATGTATGTCCAGGCAGTGTCCGGTGTGGGTGTATACAGGCAGTGTGGGGAGTGTGTGTACAGGCAGTGTGGGAAATGTGTGTGTACAGGCAGTGTGGGGAGTGTGTGTACAGGCAGTGTGGGGATTGTGTGTCTACAGGCAGTGTGAGGAGTGTGTTTACAGGCAGTGTGGGGAGTGTGTGTGTACAGGCAGTGTGGGGAGTGTGTGTACAGGCAGTGTGGGGAGTGTGTGTGTACAGGCAGTGTGGGGAGTGTGTGTGTACAGGCAGTGTGGGGAGTGTGTGCACAGGCAGTATGGGGAGTGTGTGTATAGGTAGTGTGGGGAGTGTGTGTACAGGCAGTGTGGGAAATGTGTGTGTACAGGCAGTGTGGGGAGTGTGTGTACAGGCAGTGTCGGGAGTGTGTGTGTACAGGCAGTGTGGGGAGTGTGTGTGTACAGGCAGTGTGGGGAGTGTGTGTACAGGCAGTGTGGGGAGTGTGTGTGTGTACAGGCAGTGTGGGGCGTGTGTGCACAGGCAGTGTGGGGAGTGTGTGTACAGGCAGTGTGGGAAATGTGTGTGTACAGGCAGTGTGGGGAGTGTGTGCACAGGCAGTGTGGGGAGTGTGTGTGTACAGGCAGTGTGGGGAGTGTGTGTACAGGCAGTGTGGGGAGTGTGTGTACAGGCAGTGTACGGTGTGGGTGTGTACAGGCAGTGTGGGGAGTGTGTGTACAGGCAGTGTGGGGATAGTGTGTGTACAGGCAGTGTGGGGAGTGTGTGTGTACAGGCAGTGTGGGGAGTGTGTGTACAGGCAGTGTGGGGAGTGTGTGTGTACAGGCAGTGTGGGGAGTGTGTGTACAGGCAGTGTGGGGAGTGTGTGTACAGGCAGTGTGGGGAGTGTGTGTACAGGCAGAGTGGGGAGTGTGTGTACAGGCAGTGTACGGTGTGTGTGTGTGTACAGGTAGTGTGGGGCGTGTGTGTACAGGCAGTGTACGGTGTGGGTGTGTACAGGCAGTGTGGGGAGTGTGTGTGTATAGGCAGTGTGGGGTGTGTGTGCACAGGCAGTGTGGGGAGTGTGTGTGTACAGGCAGTGTGGGGAGTGTGTGTACAGGCAGTGGGTAGTGTGTGTACAGGCAGTATGTATGTCCAGGCAGTGTCCGGTGTGGGTGTATACAGGCAGTGTGGGGAGTGTGTGTACAGGCAGTGTGGGAAATGTGTGTGTACAGGCAGTGTGGGGAGTGTGTGTACAGGCAGTGTGGGGATTGTGTGTCTACAGGCAGTGTGAGGAGTGTGTTTACAGGCAGTGTGGGGAGTGTGTGTGTACAGGCAGTGTGGGGAGTGTGTGTACAGGCAGTGTGGGGAGTGTGTGTGTACAGGCAGTGTGGGGAGTGTGTGTGTACAGGCAGTGTGGGGAGTGTGTGCACAGGCAGTATGGGGAGTGTGTGTATAGGTAGTGTGGGGAGTGTGTGTACAGGCAGTGTGGGAAATGTGTGTGTACAGGCAGTGTGGGGAGTGTGTGTACAGGCAGTGTCGGGAGTGTGTGTGTACAGGCAGTGTGGGGAGTGTGTGTGTACAGGCAGTGTGGGGAGTGTGTGTACAGGCAGTGTGGGGAGTGTGTGTGTGTACAGGCAGTGTGGGGCGTGTGTGCACAGGCAGTGTGGGGAGTGTGTGTACAGGCAGTGTGGGAAATGTGTGTGTACAGGCAGTGTGGGGAGTGTGTGCACAGGCAGTGTGGGGAGTGTGTGTGTACAGGCAGTGTGGGGAGTGTGTGTACAGGCAGTGTGGGGAGTGTGTGTACAGGCAGTGTACGGTGTGGGTGTGTACAGGCAGTGTGGGGAGTGTGTGTACAGGCAGTGTGGGGATAGTATGTGTACAGGCAGTGTGGGGAGTGTGTGTGTACAGGCAGTGTGGGGAGTGTGTGTACAGGCAGTGTGGGGAGTGTGTGTGTACAGGCAGTGTGGGGAGTGTGTGTACAGGCAGTGTGGGGAGTGTGTGTACAGGCAGTGTGGGGATTGTGTGTACAGGCAGAGTGGGGAGTGTGTGTACAGGCAGTGTACGGTGTGTGTGTGTGTACAGGTAGTGTGGGGAGTGTGTGTACAGGCAGTGTGGGAAATGTGTGTGTACAGGCAGTGTGGGGAGTGTGTGTACAGGCAGTGTGGGGAGTGTGTGTGTACAGGCAGTGTGGGGAGTGTGTGTAGAGGCAGTGTGGGGAGTGTGTGTGTGTACAGGCAGTGTCGGGAGTGTGTGTACAGGCAGTGTGGGGAGTGTGTGTGTACAGGCAGTGTGGGGAGTGTGTGTGTACAGGCAGTGTGGGGAGTGTGTGTACAGGCAGTGTGGGGCGTGTGTGTACAGGCAGTGTGGGGAGTGTGTGTACAGGCAGTGTGGGGCGTGTGTGTACAGGCAGTGTACGGTGTGGGTGTTTACAGGCAGTGTGGGGAGTGTGTGTGTATAGGCAGTGTGGGGTGTGTGTGCACAGGCAGTGTGGGGAGTGTGTGTTTACAGGCAGTGTGGGGAGTGTGTGTGTACAGGCAATGTGGGGAGTGTGTGTGTACAGGCAGTGTGGGGAGTGTGTGCACATGCAGTATGGGGAGTGTGTGTATAGGTAGTGTGGGGAGTGTGTGTACAGGCAGTGTGGGGAGTGTGTGTGTACAGGCAGTGTGGGGAGTGTGTGTACAGGCAGTGTGGGGAGTGTGTATACAGGTAGTGTGGGGAGTGTGTGTACAGGCAGTGTGGGAAATGTGTGTGTACAGGCAGTGTGGGGAGTGTGTGTACAGGCAGTGTGGGGAGTGTGTGTGTACAGGCAGTGTGGGGAGTGTGTGCACAGGCAGTGTGGGGAGTGTGTGTACAGGCAGTGTGGGGAGTGTGTGTGTCCAGGCAGTGTCCGGTGTGGGTGCATACAGGCAGTGTGGGGAGTGTGTGTACAGGCAGTGTGGGAAATGTGTGTGTACAGGCAGTGTGGGGAGTGTGTGTACAGGCAGTGTGGGGAGTGTGTGTGTACAGGCAGTGTGGGGAGTGTTTGTACAGGCAGCGTGGGGAGTGTGTGTACAGGTAGTGTGCGGAGTATGTGTACAGGCAGTGTGGGAAATGTGTGTGTACAGGCAGTGTGGGGAGTGTGTGTATAGGCAGTGTGGGGAGTGTGTGTGTACAGGCAGTGTGGGGAGTGTGTGTACAGGCAGTGTGGGGAGTGTGTGTGTGTACAGGCAGTGTGGGGCGTGTGTGCACAGGCAGTGTGGGGAGTGTGTGTGTACAGGCAGTGTGGGGAGTGTGTGTAGAGGCAGTGTGGGGAGTGTGTGTGTGTACAGGCAGTGTGGGGAGTGTGTGTACAGGCAGTGTGGGGAGTGTGTGTGTACAGGCAGTGTGGGGAGTGTGTGTGTACAGGCAGTGTGGGGAGTGTGTGTACAGGCAGTGTGGGGCGTGTGTGTACAGGCAGTGTGGGGAGTGTGTGTACAGGCAGTGTGGGGCGTGTGTGTACAGGCAGTGTACGGTGTGGGTGTGTACAGGCAGTGTGGGGAGTGTGTGTGTATAGGCAGTGTGGGGTGTGTGTGCACAGGCAGTGTGGGGAGTGTGTGTGTACAGGCAGTGTGGGGAGTGTGTGTACAGGCAGTGGGTAGTGTGTGTACAGGCAGTGTGGGGATTGTGTGTCTACAGGCAGTGTGAGGAGTGTGTTTACAGGCAGTGTGGGGAGTGTGTGTGTAGAGGCAGTGTGGGGAGTGTGTGTACAGGCAGTGTGGGGAGTGTGTGTGTACAGGCAGTGTGGGGAGTGTGTGTGTACAGGCAGTGTGGGGAGTGTGTGCACAGGCAGTATGGGGAGTGTGTGTATAGGTAGTGTGGGGAGTGTGTGTACAGGCAGTGTGGGAAATGTGTGTGTACAGGCAGTGTGGGGAGTGTGTGTACAGGCAGTGTCGGGAGTGTGTGTGTACAGGCAGTGTGGGGAGTGTGTGTGTACAGGCAGTGTGGGGAGTGTGTGTACAGGCAGTGTGGGGAGTGTGTGTGTGTACAGGCAGTGTGGGGCGTGTGTGCACAGGCAGTGTGGGGAGTGTGTGTACAGGCAGTGTGGGAAATGTGTGTGTACAGGCAGTGTGGGGAGTGTGTGCACAGGCAGTGTGGGGAGTGTGTGTGTACAGGCAGTGTGGGGAGTGTGTGTACAGGCAGTGTGGGGAGTGTGTGTACAGGCAGTGTACGGTGTGGGTGTGTACAGGCAGTGTGGGGAGTGTGTGTACAGGCAGTGTGGGGATAGTGTGTGTACAGGCAGTGTGGGGAGTGTGTGTGTACAGGCAGTGTGGGGAGTGTGTGTACAGGCAGTGTGGGGAGTGTGTGTGTACAGGCAGTGTGGGGAGTGTGTGTACAGGCAGTGTGGGGAGTGTGTGTACAGGCAGTGTGGGGAGTGTGTGTACAGGCAGAGTGGGGAGTGTGTGTACAGGCAGTGTACGGTGTGTGTGTGTGTACAGGTAGTGTGGGGAGTGTGTGTACAGGCAGTGTGGGAAATGTGTGTGTACAGGCAGTGTGGGGAGTGTGTGTACAGGCAGTGTGGGGAGTGTGTGTGTACAGGCAGTGTGGGGAGTGTGTGTACAGGCAGTGTGGGGTGTGTGTGTGTGTACAGGCAGTGTGGGGCGTGTGTGCACAGGCAGTGTGGGGAGTGTGTGTGTACAGGCAGTGTGGGGAGTGTGTGTAGAGGCAGTGTGGGGAGTGTGTGTGTGTACAGGCAGTGTGGGGAGTGTGTGTACAGGCAGTGTGGGGAGTGTGTGTGTACAGGCAGTGTGGGGAGTGTGTGTGTACAGGCAGTGTGGGGAGTGTGTGTACAGGCAGTGTGGGGCGTGTGTGTACAGGCAGTGTGGGGAGTGTGTGTACAGGCAGTGTGGGGCGTGTGTGTACAGGCAGTGTACGGTGTGGGTGTTTACAGGCAGTGTGGGGAGTGTGTGTGTATAGGCAGTGTGGGGCGTGTGTGTACAGGCAGTGTACGGTGTGGGTGTTTACAGGCAGTGTGGGGAGTGTGTGTGTATAGGCAGTGTGGGGTGTGTGTGCACAGGCAGTGTGGGGAGTGTGTGTGTACAGGCAGTGTGGGGAGTGTGTGCACATGCAGTATGGGGAGTGTGTGTATAGGTAGTGTGGGGAGTGTGTGTACAGGCAGTGTGGGGAGTGTGTGTGTACAGGCAGTGTGGGGAGTGTGTGTACAGGCAGTGTGGGGAGTGTGTATACAGGTAGTGTGGGGAGTGTGTGTACAGGCAGTGTGGGAAATGTGTGTGTACAGGCAGTGTGGGGAGTGTGTGTACAGGCAGTGTGGGGAGTGTGTGTGTACAGGCAGTGTGGGGAGTGTGTATACAGGCAGTGTGGGAAGGGTGTGTGTGTACAGGCAGTGTGGGGCGTGTGTGCACAGGCAGTGTGGGGAGTGTGTGTGTACAGGCAGTGTGGGGAGTGTGTGTAGAGGCAGTGTGGGGAGTGTGTGTGTACAGGCAGTGTGGGGAGTGTGTGTGTACAGGCAGTGTGGGGAGTGTGTGTACAGGCAGTGTGGGGCGTGTGTGTACAGGCAGTGTGGGGAGTGTGTGTACAGGCAGTGTGGGGCGTGTGTGTACAGGCAGTGTACGGTGTGGGTGTGTACAGGCAGTGTGGGGAGTGTGTGTGTATAGGCAGTGTGGGGTGTGTGTGCACAGGCAGTGTGGGGAGTGTGTGTTTACAGGCAGTGTGGGGAGTGTGTGTGTACAGGCAATGTGGGGAGTGTGTGTGTACAGGCAGTGTGGGGAGTGTGTGCACATGCAGTATGGGGAGTGTGTGTATAGGTAGTGTGGGGAGTGTGTGTACAGGCAGTGTGGGGAGTGTGTGTGTACAGGCAGTGTGGGGAGTGTGTGTACAGGCAGTGTGGGGAGTGTGTATACAGCTAGTGTGGGGAGTGTGTGTACAGGCAGTGTGGGAAATGTGTGTGTACAGGCAGTGTGGGGAGTGTGTGTACAGGCAGTGTGGGGAGTGTGTGTGTACAGGCAGTGTGGGGAGTGTGTATACAGGCAGTGTGGGGAGTGTGTGTGTGTACAGGCAGTGTGGGGCGTGTGTGCACAGGCAGTGTGGGGAGTGTGTGTGTACAGGCAGTGTGGGGAGTGTGTGTAGAGGCAGTGTGGGGAGTGTGTGTGTACAGGCAGTGTGGGGAGTGTGTGTGTACAGGCAGTGTGGGGAGTGTGTGTACAGGCAGTGTGGGGCGTGTGTGTACAGGCAGTGTGGGGAGTGTGTGTACAGGCAGTGTGGGGCGTGTGTGTACAGGCAGTGTACGGTGTGGGTGTGTACAGGCAGTGTGGGGAGTGTGTGTGTATAGGCAGTGTGGGGTGTGTGTGCACAGGCAGTGTGGGGAGTGTGTGTGTACAGGCAGTATGGGGAGTGTGTGTACAGGCAGTGGGGAGTGTGTGTACAGGCAGTATGTGTGTCCAGGCAGTGTCCGGTTTGGGTGTATACAGGCAGTGTGGGGAGTGTGTGTACAGGCAGTGTGGGAAATGTGTGTGTACAGGCAGTGTGGGGAGTGTGTGTACAGGCAGTGTGGGGATTGTGTGTGTACAGGCAGTGTGAGGAGTGTGTTTACAGGCAGTGTGGGGAGTGTGTGTGTACAGGCAGTGTGGGGAGTGTGTATACAGGCAGTGTGGGGAGTGTGTGTGTACAGGCAGTGTGGGGAGTGTGTGTGTACACGCAGTGTGGGGAGTGTGTGCACAGGCAGTATGGGGAGTGTGTGTATAGGTAGTGTGGGGAGTGTGTGTACAGGCAGTGTGGGAAATGTGTGTGTACAGGCAGTGTGGGGAGTGTGTGTACAGGCACTGTCGGGAGTGTGTGTGTACAGGCAGTGTGGGGAGTGTGTATGTACAGGCAGTGTGGGGAGTGTGTGTACAGGCAGTGTGGGGTGTGTGTGTGTGTACAGGCAGTGTGGGGCGTGTGTGCACAGGCAGTGTGGGGAGTGTGTGTACAGGCAGTGTGGGAAATGTGTGTGTACAGGGAGTGTGGGGAGTGTGTGTACAGGCAGTGTGGGGAGTGTGTATACAGGCAGTGTACGGTGTGGGTGTGTACAGGCAGTGTGGGGAGTGTGTGTGTACAGGCAGCGTGGGGTATGTGTGCACAGGCAGTTTGGGGAGTGTGTGTGTACAGGCAGTGTGGGGAGTGTGTGCACAAGCAGTGTGGGGAGTGTGTGTACAGGCAGTGTGGGGAGTGTGTGTGTCCAGGCAGTGTCCGGTGTGGGTGCATACAGGCAGTGTGGGGAGTGTGTGTACAGGCAGTGTGGGAAATGTGTGTGTACAGGCAGTGTGGGGAGTGTGTGTACAGGCAGTGTGGGGAGTGTGTGTACAGGCAGTGTGGGGAGTGTGTGTGTGTACAGGCAGTGTGGGGCGTGTGTGCACAGGCAGTGTGGGGAGTGTGTGTACAGGCAGTGTGGGAAATGTGTGTGTACAGGCAGTGTGGGGAGTGTGTGCACAGGCAGTGTGGGGAGTGTGTGTCTACAGGCAGTGTGGGGAGTGTGTGTACAGGCAGTGTGGGGAGTGTGTGTACAGGCAGTGTACGGTGTGGGTGTGTACAGGCAGTGTGGGGAGTGTGTGTACAGGCAGTGTGGGGAGTGTGTGTACAGGCAGTGTGGGGATTGTGTGTGTACAGGCAGTGTGGGGAGTGTGTGTGTACAGGCAGTGTGGGGAGTGTGTGTACAGGCAGTGTGGGGAGTGTGTGTACAGGCAGTGTGGGGAGTGTGTGTACAGGCAGAGTGGGGAGTGTGTGTACAGGCAGTGTACGGTGTGTGTGTGTACAGGTAGTGTGGGGAGTGTGTGTACAGGCAGTGTGGGAAATGTGTGTGTACAGGCAGTGTGGGGAGTGTGTGTACAGGCAGTGTGGGGAGTGTGTGTGTACAGGCAGTTTGGGGAGTGTGTGTACAGGCAGTGTGGGGAGTGTGTGTGTGTACAGGCAGTGTGGGGCGTGTGTGCACAGGCAGTGTGGGGAGTGTGTGTGTACAGGCAGTGTGGGGAGTGTGTGTAGAGGCAGTGTGGGGAGTGTGTGTGTGTACAGGCAGTGTGGGGAGTGTGTGTACAGGCAGTGTGGGGAGTGTGTGTGTACAGGCAGTGTGGGGAGTGTGTGTGTACAGGCAGTGTGGGGAGTGTGTGTACAGGCAGTGTGGGGAGTGTGTGTGTACAGGCAGTGTGGGGAGTGTGTGTACAGGCAGTGTGGGGCGTGTGTGTACAGGCAGTGTACGGTGTGGGTGTTTACAGGCAGTGTGGGGAGTGTGTGTGTATAGGCAGTGTGGGGTGTGTGTGCACAGGCAGTGTGGGGAGTGTGTGTTTACAGGCAGTGTGGGGAGTGTGTGTGTACAGGCAATGTGGGGAGTGTGTGTGTACAGGCAGTGTGGGGAGTGTGTGCACATGCAGTATGGGGAGTGTGTGTATAGGTAGTGTGGGGAGTGTGTGTATAGGTAGTGTGGGGAGTGTGTGTACAGGCAGTGTGGGGAGTGTGTGTGTACATGCAGTGTGGGGAGTGTGTGTACAGGCAGTGTGGGGAGTGTGTATACAGGTAGTGTGGGGAGTGTGTGTACAGGCAGTGTGGGAAATGTGTGTGTACAGGCAGTGTGGGGAGTGTGTGTACAGGCAGTGTGGGGAGTGTGTGTGTACAGGCAGTGTGGGGAGTGTGTATACAGGCAGTGTGGGGAGTGTGTGTGTGTACAGGCAGTGTGGGGCGTGTGTGCATAGGCAGTGTGGGGAGTGTGTGTGTACAGGCAGTGTGGGGAGTGTGTGTAGAGGCAGTGTGGGGAGTGTGTGTGTACAGGCAGTGTGGGGAGTGTGTGTGTACAGGCAGTGTGGGGAGTGTGTGTACAGGCAGTGTGGGGCGTGTGTGTACAGGCAGTGTGGGGAGTGTGTGTACAGGCAGTGTGGGGCGTGTGTGTACAGGCAGTGTACGGTGTGGGTGTGTACAGGCAGTGTGGGGAGTGTGTGTGTATAGGCAGTGTGGGGTGTGTGTGCACAGGCAGTGTGGGGAGTGTGTGTGTACAGGCAGTATGGGGAGTGTGTGTACAGGCAGTGGGGAGTGTGTGTACAGGCAGTATGTGTGTCCAGGCAGTGTCCGGTTTGGGTTTATACAGGCAGTGTGGGGAGTGTGTGTACAGGCAGTGTGGGAAATGTGTGTTTACAGGCAGTGTGGGGAGTGTGTGTACAGGCAGTGTGGGGATTGTGTGTGTACAGGCAGTGTGAGGAGTGTGTTTACAGGCAGTGTGGGGAGTGTGTGTGTACAGGCAGTGTGGGGAGTGTGTGTACAGGCAGTGTGGGGAGTGTGTGTGTACAGGCAGTGTGGGGAGTGTGTGTGTACACGCAGTGTGGGGAGTGTGTGCACAGGCAGTATGGGGAGTATGTGTATAGGTAGTGTGGGGAGTGTGTGTACAGGCAGTGTGGGAAATGTGTGTGTACAGGCAGTGTGGGGAGTGTGTGTACAGGCACTGTCGGGAGTGTGTGTGTACAGGCAGTGTGGGGAGTGTGTATGTACAGGCAGCGTGGGGAGTGTGTGTACAGGCAGTGTGGGGAGTGTGTGTGTGTACAGGCAGTGTGGGGAGTGTGTGCACAGGCAGTGTGGGGAGTGTGTGTACAGGCAGTGTGGGGAGTGTGTGTGTCCAGGCAGTGTCCGGTGTGGGTGCATACAGGCAGTGTGGGGAGTGTGTGTACAGGCAGTGTGGGAAATGTGTGTGTACAGGCAGTGTGGGGAGTGTGTGTACAGGCAGTGTGGGGAGTGTGTGGGTACAGGCAGTGTGGGGAGTGTTTGTACAGGCAGTGTGGGGAGTGTGTGTACAGGTAGTGTGGGGAGTGTGTGTAGAGGCAGTGTGGGGAGTGTGTGTGTACAGGCAGTGTGGGGAGTGTGTGTGTACAGGCAGTGTGGGGAGTGTGTGTATAGGTAGTGTGGGGAGTGTGTGTATAGGTAGTGTGGGGAGTGTGTGTACAGGCAGTGTGGGGAGTGTGTGTGTACATGCAGTGTGGGGAGTGTGTGTACAGGCAGTGTGGGGAGTGTGTATACAGGTAGTGTGGGGAGTGTGTGTACAGGCAGTGTGGGAAATGTGTGTGTACAGGCAGTGTGGGGAGTGTGTGTACAGGCAGTGTGGGGAGTGTGTGTGTACAGGCAGTGTGGGGAGTGTGTATACAGGCAGTGTGGGGAGTGTGTGTGTGTACAGGCAGTGTGGGGCGTGTGTGCATAGGCAGTGTGGGGAGTGTGTGTGTACAGGCAGTGTGGGGAGTGTGTGTAGAGGCAGTGTGGGGAGTGTGTGTGTACAGGCAGTGTGGGGAGTGTGTGTGTACAGGCAGTGTGGGGAGTGTGTGTACAGGCAGTGTGGGGCGTGTGTGTACAGGCAGTGTGGGGAGTGTGTGTACAGGCAGTGTGGGGCGTGTGTGTACAGGCAGTGTACGGTGTGGGTGTGTACAGGCAGTGTGGGGAGTGTGTGTGTATAGGCAGTGTGGGGTGTGTGTGCACAGGCAGTGTGGGGAGTGTGTGTGTACAGGCAGTATGGGGAGTGTGTGTACAGGCAGTGGGGAGTGTGTGTACAGGCAGTATGTGTGTCCAGGCAGTGTCCGGTTTGGGTTTATACAGGCAGTGTGGGGAGTGTGTGTACAGGCAGTGTGGGAAATGTGTGTTTACAGGCAGTGTGGGGAGTGTGTGTACAGGCAGTGTGGGGATTGTGTGTGTACAGGCAGTGTGAGGAGTGTGTTTACAGGCAGTGTGGGGAGTGTGTGTGTACAGGCAGTGTGGGGAGTGTGTGTACAGGCAGTGTGGGGAGTGTGTGTGTACAGGCAGTGTGGGGAGTGTGTGTGTACACGCAGTGTGGGGAGTGTGTGCACAGGCAGTATGGGGAGTATGTGTATAGGTAGTGTGGGGAGTGTGTGTACAGGCAGTGTGGGAAATGTGTGTGTACAGGCAGTGTGGGGAGTGTGTGTACAGGCACTGTCGGGAGTGTGTGTGTACAGGCAGTGTGGGGAGTGTGTATGTACAGGCAGTGTGGGGAGTGTGTGTACAGGCAGTGTGGGGAGTGTGTGTGTGTACAGGCAGTGTGGGGAGTGTGTGCACAGGCAGTGTGGGGAGTGTGTGTACAGGCAGTGTGGGGAGTGTGTGTGTCCAGGCAGTGTCCGGTGTGGGTGCATACAGGCAGTGTGGGGAGTGTGTGTACAGGCAGTGTGGGAAATGTGTGTGTACAGGCAGTGTGGGGAGTGTGTGTACAGGCAGTGTGGGGAGTGTGTGGGTACAGGCAGTGTGGGGAGTGTTTGTACAGGCAGTGTGGGGAGTGTGTGTACAGGTAGTGTGGGGAGTGTGTGTAGAGGCAGTGTGGGGAGTGTGTGTGTACAGGCAGTGTGGGGAGTGTGTGTGTACAGGCAGTGTGGGGAGTGTGTGTACAGGCAGTGTGGGGCGTGTGTGTACAGGCAGTGTGGGGAGTGTGTGTACAGGCAGTGTGGGGCGTGTGTGTACAGGCAGTGTACGGTGTGGGTGTGTACAGGCAGTGTGGGGAGTGTGTGTGTATAGGCAGTGTGGGGTGTGTGTGCACAGGCAGTGTGGGGAGTGTGTGTGTACAGGCAGTATGGGGAGTGTGTTTACAGGCAGTGGGGAGTGCGTGTACAGGCAGTATGTGTGTCCAGGCAGTGTCCGGTTTGGGTGTATACAGGCAGTGTGGGGAGCGTGTGTACAGGCAGTGTGGGAAATGTGTGTGTACAGGCAGTGTGGGGAGTGTGTGTACAGGCAGTGTGGGGATTGTGTGTGTACAGGCAGTGTGAGGAGTGTGTTTACAGGCAGTGTGGGGAGTGTGTGTGTACAGGCAGTGTGGGGAGTGTGTGTACAGGCAGTGTGGGGAGTGTGTGTGTACAGGCAGTGTGGGGAGTGTGTGTGTACACGCAGTGTGGGGAGTGTGTGCACAGGCAGTATGGGGAGTGTGTGTATAGGTAGTGTGGGGAGTGTGTGTACAGGCAGTGTGGGAAATGTGTGTGTACAGGCAGTGTGGGGAGTGTGTGTACAGGCACTGTCGGGAGTGTGTGTGTACAGGCAGTGTGGTGAGTGTGTATGTACAGGCAGTGTGGGGAGTGTGTGTACAGGCAGTGTGGGGAGTGTGTGTGTGTACAGGCAGTGTGGGGCGTGTGTGCACAGGCAGTGTGGGGTGTGTGTGTACAGGCAGTGTGGGAAATGTGTGTGTACAGGGAGTGTGGGGAGTGTGTGTACAGGCAGTGTGGGGAGTGTGTATACAGGCAGTGTACGGTGTGGGTGTGTACAGGCAGTGTGGGGAGTGTGTGTGTACAGGCAGCGTGGGGTATGTGTGCACAGGCAGTTTGGGGAGTGTGTGTGTACAGGCAGTGTGGGGAGTGTGTGCACAGGCAGTGTGGGGAGTGTGTGTACAGGCAGTGTGGGGAGTGTGTGTGTCCAGGCAGTGTCCGGTGTGGGTGCATACAGGCAGTGTGGGGAGTGTGTGTACAGGCAGTGTGGGAAATGTGTGTGTACAGGCAGTGTGGGGAGTGCGTGTACAGGCAGTGTGGGGAGTGTGTGGGTACAGGCAGTGTGGGGAGTGTTTGTACAGGCAGTGTGGGGAGTGTGTGTACAGGTAGTGTGGGGAGTGTGTGTACAGGCAGTGTGGGAAATGTGTGTGTACAGGCAGTGTGGGGAGTGTGTGTACAGGCAGTGTGGGGAGTGTGTGTGTACAGGCAGTGTGGGGAGTGTGTGTACAGGCAGTGTGGGGAGTGTGTGTGTGTACAGGCAGTGTGGGGCGTGTGTGCACAGGCAGTGTGGGGAGTGTGTGTGTACAGGCAGTGTGGGGAGTGTGTGTAGAGGCAGTGTGGGGAGTGTGTGTGTGTACAGGCAGTGTGGGGAGTGTGTGTACAGGCAGTGTGGGGAGTGTTTGTGTACAGGCAGTGTGGGGAGTGTGTGTGTACAGGCAGTGTGGGGAGTGTGTGTACAGGCAGTGTGGGGCGTGTGTGTACAGGCAGTGTGGGGAGTGTGTGTACAGGCAGTGTGGGGCGTGTGTGTACAGGCAGTGTGGGGCGTGTGTGTACAGGCAGTGTACGGTGTGGGTGTGTACAGGCAGTGTGGGGAGTGTGTGTGCACAGGCAGTGTGGGGAGTGTGTGTGTACAGGCAGTGTGGGGAGTGTGTGTACAGGCAGTGGGTAGTGTGTGTACAGGCAGTATGTATGTCCAGGCAGTGTCCGGTGTGGCTGTATACAGGCAGTGTGGGGAGTGTGTGTACAGGCAGTGTGGGAAATGTGTGTGTACAGGCAGTGTGGGGAGTGTGTGTACAAGCAGTGTGGGGATTGTGTGTCTACAGGCAGTGTGAGGAGTGTGTTTACAGGCAGTGTGGGGAGTGTGTGTGTACAGGCAGTGTGGGGAGTGTGTGTACAGGCAGTGTGGGGAGTGTGTGTGTACAGGCAGTGTGGGGAGTGTGTGTGTACAGGCAGTGTGGGGAGTGTGTGCACAGGCAGTATGGGGAGTGTGTGTATAGGTAGTGTGGGGAGTGTGTGTACAGGCAGTGTGGGAAATGTGTGTGTACAGGCAGTGTGGGGAGTGTGTGTACAGGCAGTGTCGGGAGTGTGTGTGTACAGGCAGTGTGGGGAGTGTGTGTGTACAGGCAGTGTGGGGAGTGTGTGTACAGGCAGTGTGGGGCGTGTGTGCACAGGCAGTGTGGGGAGTGTGTGTGTACAGGCAGTGTGGGGAGTGTGTGTAGAGGCAGTGTGGGGAGTGTGTGTGTGTACAGGCAGTGTGGGGAGTGTGTGTACAGGCAGTGTGGGGAGTGTTTGTGTACAGGCAGTGTGGGGAGTGTGTGTGTACAGGCAGTGTGGGGAGTGTGTGTACAGGCAGTGTGGGGCGTGTGTGTACAGGCAGTGTGGGGAGTGTGTGTACAGGCAGTGTGGGGCGTGTGTGTACAGGCAGTGTGGGGCGTGTGTGTACAGGCAGTGTACGGTGTGGGTGTGTACAGGCAGTGTGGGGAGTGTGTGTGCACAGGCAGTGTGGGGAGTGTGTGTGTACAGGCAGTGTGGGGAGTGTGTGTACAGGCAGTGGGTAGTGTGTGTACAGGCAGTATGTATGTCCAGGCAGTGTCCGGTGTGGCTGTATACAGGCAGTGTGGGGAGTGTGTGTACAGGCAGTGTGGGAAATGTGTGTGTACAGGCAGTGTGGGGAGTGTGTGTACAGGCAGTGTGGGGATTGTGTGTCTACAGGCAGTGTGAGGAGTGTGTTTACAGGCAGTGTGGGGAGTGTGTGTGTACAGGCAGTGTGGGGAGTGTGTGTACAGGCAGTGTGGGGAGTGTGTGTGTACAGGCAGTGTGGGGATTGTGTGTGTACAGGCAGTGTGGGGAGTGTGTGCACAGGCAGTATGGGGAGTGTGTGTATAGGTAGTGTGGGGAGTGTGTGTACAGGCAGTGTGGGAAATGTGTGTGTACAGGCAGTGTGGGGAGTGTGTGTACAGGCAGTGTCGGGAGTGTGTGTGTACAGGCAGTGTGGGGAGTGTGTGTGTACAGGCAGTGTGGGGCGTGTGTGTACAGGCAGTGTGGGGAGTGTGTGTGTGTACAGGCAGTGTGGGGCGTGTGTGCACAGGCAGTGTGGGGAGTGTGTGTACAGGCAGTGTGGGAAATGTGTGTGTACAGGCAGTGTGGGGAGTGTGTGCCCAGGCAGTGTGGGGAGTGTGTGTGTACAGTCAGTGTGGGGAGTGTGTGTACAGGCAGTGTGGGGAGTGTGTGTACAGGCAGTGTATGGTGTGGGTGTGTACAGGCAGTGTGGGGAGTGTGAGTGTACAGGCAGAGTGGGGAGTGTGTGTACAGGCAGTGTACGGTGTGTGTGTGTACAGGCAGTGTGGGGAGTGTGTGTGTACAGGCAGTGTGGCGAGTGTGTGTACAGGCAGTGTGGGGAGTGTGTGGAGATTGTGTGTACAGGCAGTGTGGGGAGTGTGTGGAGAGTGTGTGTACAGGCAGTGTGGGGAGTGTGTGTGTACAGGCAGTGTGGCGAGTGTGTGTACAGGCAGTGTGGGGAGTGTGTGTGTACAGGCAGTGTGGGGAGTGTGTGTACAGGCAGTGTGGGGAGTGTGTGTGTACAGGCAGTGTGTGGAGTGTGTGTGTGTACAGGCAGTGTGGGGAGTGTGTGTACAGGCTGTGTGGGAAATGTGTGTGTACAGGCAGTGTGGGGAGTGTGTGTACAGGCAGTGTGGGGATTGTGTGTCTACAGGCAGTGTGAGGAGTGTGTTTACAGGCAGTGTGGGGAGTGTGTGTACAGGCAGTGTGGGGAGTGTGTGTACAGGCAGTGTGTGGAGTGTGTGTGTACAGGCAGTGTGGGGAGTGTGTGTGTACAGGCAGTGTGGGGAGTGTGTGCACAGGCAGTATGGGGAGTGTGTGTATAGGTAGTGTGGGGAGTGTGTGTACAGGCAGTGTGGGAAATGTGTGTGTACAGGCAGTGTGGGGAGTGTGTGTACAGGCAGTGTCGGGAGTGTGTGTGTACAGGCAGTGTGGGGAGTGTGTGTGTACAGGCAGTGTGGGGAGTGTGTGTACAGGCAGTGTGGGGAGTGTGTGTGTGTACAGGCAGTGTGGGGCGTGTGTGCACAGGCAGTGTGGGGAGTGTGTGTACAGGCAGTGTGGGAAATGTGTGTGTACAGGCAGTGTGGGGAGTGTGTGCCCAGGCAGTGTGGGGAGTGTGTGTGTACAGTCAGTGTGGGGAGTGTGTGTACAGGCAGTGTGGGGAGTGTGTGTACAGGCAGTGTACGGTGTGGGTGTGTACAGGCAGTGTGGGGAGTGTGAGTGTACAGGCAGTGTGGGTGTGGGTGTGTGTACAGGCAGTGTGGGGAGTGTGTGTACAGGCAGTGTGGGGATTGTGTGTGTACAGGCAGTGTGGGGAGTGTGTGTGTACAGGCAGTGTGGGGAGTGTGTGTAGAGGCAGTGTGGGGAGTGTGTGTGTACAGGAAGTGTGGGGAGTGTGTGTACAGGCAGTGTGGGGAGTGTGTGTACAGGCAGTGTGGGGAGTGTGTGTACAGGCAGAGTGGGGAGTGTGTGTACAGGCAGTGTACGGTGTGTGTGTGTACAGGCAGTGTGGGAAGTGTGTGTGTACAGGCAGTGTGGCGAGTGTGTGTACAGGCAGTGTGGGGAGTGTGTGGAGAGTGTGTGTACAGGCAGTGTGGGGAGTGTGTGGAGAGTGTGTCTACAGGCAGTGTGGGGAGTGTGTGTGTACAGGCAGTGTGGCGATTGTGTGTACAGGCAGTGTGGGGAGTGTGTGTGTACAGGCAGTGTGGGGAGTGTGTGTACAGGCAGTGTGGGGAGTGTGTGTGTACAGGCAGTGTGTGGAGTGTGTGTGTGTACAGGCAGTGTGGGGAGTGTGTACAGGCATTGTGGGGAGTGTGTACAGGCAGTGTGGGGAGTGTGTGTGTACAGGATGTGTGTGTATACAAGCAGTGTGGGGAGTGTGTGTACAGGCAGTGTGGGAAATGTGTGTGTACAGGCAGTGTGGGGAGTGTGTGTACAGGCAGTGTGGGGAGTGTGTGTGTACAGGCAGTGTGGGGAGTGTGTGTACAGGCAGTGTGGGGAGTGTGTGTGTGTACAGGCAGTGTGGGGCGTGTGTGCACAGGCAGTGTGGGGAGTGTGTGTACAGGCAGTGTGGGAAATGTGTGTGTACAGGCAGTGTGGGGAGTGTGTGCCCAGGCAGTGTGGGGAGTGTGTGTGTACAGTCAGTGTGGGGAGTGTGTGTACAGGCAGTGTGGGGAGTGTGTGTACAGGCAGTGTACGGTGTGGGTGTGTACAGGCAGTGTGGGGAGTGTGAGTGTACAGGCAGTGTGGGTGTGGGTGTGTGTACAGGCAGTGTGGGGAGTGTGTGTACAGGCAGTGTGGGGATTGTGTGTGTACAGGCAGTGTGGGGAGTGTGTGTGTACAGGCAGTGTGGGGAGTGTGTGTATAGGCAGTGTGGGGAGTGTGTGTGTACAGGCAGTGTGGGGAGTGTGTGTACAGGCAGTGTGGGGAGTGTGTGTACAGGCAGTGTGGGGAGTGTGTGTACAGGCAGAGTGGGGAGTGTGTGTACAGGCAGTGTACGGTGTGTGTGTGTACAGGCAGTGTGGGGAGTGTGTGTGTACAGGCAGTGTGGCGAGTGTGTGTACAGGCAGTGTGGGGAGTGTGTGGAGAGTGTGTGTACAGGCAGTGTGGGGAGTGTGTGGAGAGTGTGTGTACAGGCAGTGTGGGGAGTGTGTGTGTACAGGCAGTGTGGCGAGTGTGTGTACAGGCAGTGTGGGGAGTGTGTGTGTACAGGCAGTGTGGGGAGTGTGTGTACAGGCAGTGTGGGGAGTGTGTGTGTACAGGCAGTGTGTGGAGTGTGTGTGTGTACAGGCAGTGTGGGGAGTGTGTGTACAGGCAGTGTGGGAAATGTGTGTGTACAGGCAGTGTGGGGAGTGTGTGTACAGGCAGTGTGGGGATTGTGTGTCTACAGGCAGTGTGAGGAGTGTGTTTACAGGCAGTGTGGGGAGTGTGTGTGTACAGGCAGTGTGGGGAGTGTGTGTACAGGCAGTGTGTGGAGTGTGTGTGTACAGGCAGTGTGGGGAGTGTGTGTGTACAGGCAGTGTGGGGAGTGTGTGCACAGGCAGTGTGGGGATTGTGTGTCTACAGGCAGTGTGAGGAGTGTGTTTACAGGCAGTGTGGGGAGTGTGTGTGTACAGGCAGTGTGGGGAGTGTGTGTACAGGCAGTGTGTGGAGTGTGTGTGTACAGGCAGTGTGGGGAGTGTGTGTACAGGCAGTGTCGGGAGTGTGTGTGTACAGGCAGTGTGGGGAGTGTGTGTGTACAGGCAGTGTGGGGAGTGTGTGTACAGGCAGTGTGGGGAGTGTGTGTGTGTACAGGCAGTGTGGGGCGTGTGTGCACAGGCAGTGTGGGGAGTGTGTGTACAGGCAGTGTGGGAAATGTGTGTGTACAGGCAGTGTGGGGAGTGTGTGCCCAGGCAGTGTGGGGAGTGTGTGTGTACAGTCAGTGTGGGGAGTGTGTGTACAGGCAGTCTGGGGAGTGTGTGTACAGGCAGTGTACGGTGTGGGTGTGTACAGGCAGTGTGGGGAGTGTGAGTGTACAGGCAGTGTGGGTGTGGGTGTGGGTGTGTGTACAGGCAGTGTGGGGAGTGTGTGTACAGGCAGTGTGGGGATTGTGTGTGTACAGGCAGTGTGGGGAGTGTGTGTGTACAGGCAGTGTGGGGAGTGTGTGTAGAGGCAGTGTGGGGAGTGTGTGTGTACAGGCAGTGTGGGGAGTGTGTGTACAGGCAGTGTGGGGAGTGTGTGTACAGGCAGTGTGGGGAGTGTGTGTACAGGCAGAGTGGGGAGTGTGTGTACAGGCAGTGTACGGTGTGTGTGTGTACAGGCAGTGTGGGAAGTGTGTGTGTACAGGCAGTGTGGCGAGTGTGTGTACAGGCAGTGTGGGGAGTGTGTGGAGAGTGTGTGTACAGGCAGTGTGGGGAGTGTGTGGAGAGTGTGTCTACAGGCAGTGTGGGGAGTGTGTGTGTACAGGCAGTGTGGCGATTGTGTGTACAGGCAGTGTGGGGAGTGTGTGTACAGGCAGTGTGGGGAGTGTGTGTACAGGCAGTGTACGGTGTGGGTGTGTACAGGCAGTGTGGGGAGTGTGAGTGTACAGGCAGTGTGGGTGTGGGTGTGTGTACAGGCAGTGTGAGGAGTGTGTTTACAGGCAGTGTGGGGAGTGTGTGTGTACAGGCAGTGTGGGGAGTGTGTGTACAGGCAGTGTGTGGAGTGTGTGTGTACAGGCAGTGTGGGGAGTGTGTGTGTACAGGCAGTGTGGGGAGTGTGTGCACAGGCAGTATGGGGAGTGTGTGTATAGGTAGTGTGGGGAGTGTGTGTACAGGCAGTGTGGGAAATGTGTGTGTACAGGCAGTGTGGGGAGTGTGTGTACAGGCAGTGTCGGGAGTGTGTGTGTACAGGCAGTGTGGGGAGTGTGTGTGTACAGGCAGTGTGGGGAGTGTGTGTACAGGCAGTGTGGGGAGTGTGTGTGTGTACAGGCAGTGTGGGGCGTGTGTGCACAGGCAGTGTGGGGAGTGTGTGTACAGGCAGTGTGGGAAATGTGTGTGTACAGGCAGTGTGGGGAGTGTGTGCCCAGGCAGTGTGGGGAGTGTGTGTGTACAGTCAGTGTGGGGAGTGTGTGTACAGGCAGTGTGGGGAGTGTGTGTACAGGCAGTGTACGGTGTGGGTGTGTACAGGCAGTGTGGGGAGTGTGAGTGTACAGGCAGTGTGGGTGTGGGTGTGGGTGTGTGTACAGGCAGTGTGGGGAGTGTGTGTACAGGCAGTGTGGGGATTGTGTGTGTACAGGCAGTGTGGGGAGTGTGTGTGTACAGGCAGTGTGGGGAGTGTGTGTAGAGGCAGTGTGGGGAGTGTGTGTGTACAGGCAGTGTGGGGAGTGTGTGTACAGGCAGTGTGGGGAGTGTGTGTACAGGCAGTGTGGGGAGTGTGTGTACAGGCAGAGTGGGGAGTGTGTGTACAGGCAGTGTACGGTGTGTGTGTGTACAGGCAGTGTGGGAAGTGTGTGTGTACAGGCAGTGTGGCGAGTGTGTGTACAGGCAGTGTGGGGAGTGTGTGGAGAGTGTGTGTACAGGCAGTGTGGGGAGTGTGTGGAGAGTGTGTCTACAGGCAGTGTGGGGAGTGTGTGTGTACAGGCAGTGTGGCGATTGTGTGTACAGGCAGTGTGGGGAGTGTGTGTACAGGCAGTGTGGGGAGTGTGTGTACAGGCAGTGTACGGTGTGGGTGTGTACAGGCAGTGTGGGGAGTGTGAGTGTACAGGCAGTGTGGGTGTGGGTGTGGGTGTGTGTACAGGCAGTGTGGGGAGTGTGTGTACAGGCAGTGTGGGGATTGTGTGTGTACAGGCAGTGTGGGGAGTGTGTGTGTACAGGCAGTGTGGGGAGTGTGTGTAGAGGCAGTGTGGGGAGTGTGTGTGTACAGGCAGTGTGGGGAGTGTGTGTACAGGCAGTGTGGGGAGTGTGTGTACAGGCAGTGTGGGGAGTGTGTGTACAGGCAGAGTGGGGAGTGTGTGTACAGGCAGTGTACGGTGTGTGTGTGTACAGGCAGTGTGGGAAGTGTGTGTGTACAGGCAGTGTGGCGAGTGTGTGTACAGGCAGTGTGGGGAGTGTGTGGAGAGTGTGTGTACAGGCAGTGTGGGGAGTGTGTGGAGAGTGTGTCTACAGGCAGTGTGGGGAGTGTGTGTGTACAGGCAGTGTGGCGATTGTGTGTACAGGCAGTGTGGGGAGTGTGTGTGTACAGGCAGTGTGGGGAGTGTGTGTACAGGCAGTGTGGGGAGTGTGTGTGTACAGGCAGTGTGTGGAGTGTGTGTGTGTACAGGCAGTGTGGGGAGTGTGTACAGGCAGTGTGGGGAGTGTGTACAGGCAGTGTGGGGAGTGTGTGTGTACAGGATGTGTGTGTATACAAGCAGTGTGGGGAGTGTGTGTACAGGCAGTGTGGGAAATGTGTGTGTACAGGCAGTGTGGGGAGTGTGTGTACAGGCAGTGTGGGGAGTGTGTGTGTACAGGCAGTGTGGGGAGTGTGTGTGTACAGGCAGTGTGGGGTGTGTGTGCACAGGCAGTGTGGGGAGTGTGTGTATACAGGCAGTGTGGGGAGTGTGTGTATAGGCAGTGTGGGGAGTGTGTGTGTATAGGCAGTGTGGGGAGTGTGTGTACAGGCAGTGTGGGGACTGTGTGTACAGGCAGTGTGGGGAGTGTGTGTACAGGCAGTGTGGGGAGTGTGTGTACAGGCGGTGTGGGGAGTGTGTGTTTACAGGCAGTGTGGGGAGTGTGTGTACAGGCAGTGTGGCGAGTGTGTGTACAGGCAGTGTGGGGAGTGTGTGTACAGGCAGTGAGGGAAATGTGTGTGTACAGGCAGTGTGGCGAGTGTGTGTACAGGCAGTGTGGGGTGTGTGTGTGTACAGGCAGTGTGTGGAGTGTGTGTGTACAGGCAGTGTGGGGAGTGTGTGTACAGGCAGTGTGGGGAGTGTGTGTGTACAGGCAGTGTGGGGCGTGTGTGCACAGGCAGTGTGGGGAGTGTGTGTACAGGCAGTGAACCGTGTGGGTGTGTACAGGCAGTGTGGGGAGTGTGTGTACAGGCAGTGTGGGGAGTGTATGTGTACAGGCAGTCTGGGGAGTGTGTTTACGGGGAGTGTGTGTGTACAGGCAGTGTGGGGAGTGTGTGTACAGGCAGTGTGGGGAGTGTGTGTGTACAGGCAGTGTGGGGAATGTGTGTGTACAGGCAGTGTGGCGAGTGTGTGTACAGGCAGTGTGGGGAGTGTGTGTGTACAGGCAGTGTGGGGAGTGTGTGTGTACAGGCAGTGTGGGGAGTGTGTGTACAGGCAGTGTGGGGAGAGTGTGTGTACAGGCAGTGTGGGGAGTGTGTGTACAGGCAGTGTGGGGAGTGTGTGTGTACAGTCAGTGTGGGGAGTGTGTGTGAACAGGCAGTGTGGGGAGTGTGTGTACAGGCAGTGTGGGGAGTGTGAGTGTACAGGCAGTGTGGGTGTGGGTGTGTGTACAGGCAGTGTGGGGAGTGTGTGTACAGGCAGTGTGGGGAGTGTGTGTGTACAGGCAGTGTGGGGAGTGTGTGTGTACAGGCAGTGTGGGGAGTGTGTGCACAGGCAGTGTGGGGAGTGTGTGTGTACAGGCAGTGTGGGGAGTGTGTGTACAGGCAGTGTGGGGAGTGTGTGTACAGGCAGTGTGGGGAGTGTGTGTACAGGCAGTGTCGGGAGTGTGTGTACAGGCAGTGTGGGGAGTGTGTGTGTACAGGCAGAGTACGTTGTGGGTGTGTACAGGCAGTGTGGGGAGTGTGTGTTCAGGCAGTGCGGGGAGTGTGTGTGTGTGTACAGGCAGTGTACGGTGTGTACAGGCAGTGTGGGGAGTGTGTGTACAGGCAGTATGTGTGTCCAGGCAGTGTCCGGTGTGGGTGTATACAGGCAGTGTGGGGAGTGTGTGTACAGGCAGTGTGGGAAATGTGTGTGTACAGGCAGTGTGGGGAGTGTGTGTACAGGCAGTGTGGGGATTGTGTGTGTACAGGCAGTGTGAGTAGTGTGTTTACAGGCAGTGTGGGGAGTGTGTGTGTACAGGCAGTGTGGGGAGTGTGTGTACAGGCAGTGTGGGGAGTGTGTGTGTACAGGCAGTGTGGGGAGTGTGTGTACAGGCAGTGTGGGGAGTGTGTGTGTGTACAGGCAGTGTGGGGCGTGTGTGAACAGGCAGTGTGGGGAGTGTGTGTGTACAGGCAGTGTAGGGAGTGTGTGTAGAGGTAGTGTGGGGAGTGTGTGTGTGTACAGGCAGTGTGGGGAGTGTGTGTACAGGCAGTGTGGGGAGTGTGTGTGTACAGGCAGTGTGGGGAGTGTGTGTACAGGCAGTGTGGGGCGTGTGTGTACAGGCAGTGTGGGGAGTGTGTGTACAGGCAGTGTGGGGCGTGTGTGTACAGGCAGTGTACGGTGTGGGTGTGTACAGGCAGTGTGGGGAGTGTGTGTGTACAGGCAGTGTGGGGAGTGTGTGTATAGGCAGTGTGAGGAGTGTGTGTGTATAGGCAGTGTGGGGAGTGTGTGTACAGGCAGTGTGGGGACTGTGTGTACAGGCAGTGTGGGGAGTGTGTGTACAGGCAGTGTGGGGAGTGTGTGTACAGGCGGTGTGGGGAGTGTGTTTGTACAGGCAGTGTGGGGAGTGTGCGTACAGGCAGTGTGGGGAGTGTGTGTACAGGCAGTGTGGGGAGTGTGTGTACAGGCAGTGTGGGAAATGTGTGTGTACAGGCAGTGTGGGGAGTGTGTGTACAGGCAGTGTGGGGAGTGCGTGTGTACAGGCAGTGTCGGGAGTGTGTGTGTACAGGCAGTGTGGGGCGTGTGTGCACAGGCAGTGTGGGAAATGTGTGTGTACAGGCAGTGTGGCGAGTGTGTGTACAGGCAGTGTACGGTGTGTACATGCAGTGTGGGGAGTGTGTGTACAGGCAGTGTGGGGAGTGTGTGTACAGGCAGTGTGGGGAGTGTATGTGTACAGGCAGTCTGGGGAGTGTGTTTACGGGGAGTGTGTGTGTACAGGCAGTGTGGGTAGTGTGTGTACAGGAAGTGTGGGGAGTGTGTGTGTACAGGCAGTGTGGGGAATGTGTGTGTACAGGCAGTGTGGCGAGTGTGTGTACAGGCAGTGTGGGGAGTGTGTGTGTATAGGCAGTGTGGGTAGTGTGTGTGTACAGGCAGTGTGGGGAGTGTGTGTACAGGCAGTGTGGGGAGAGTGTGTGTACAGGCAGTGTGGGGAGTGTGTGTACAGGCAGTGTGGGGAGTGTGTGTGTACAGGCAGTGTGGGGAGTGTGTGTACAGGCAGTGTGGGGAGTGTGAGTGTACAGGCAGTGTGGGTGTGGGTGTGTGTACAGGCAGTGTGCGGAGTGTGTGTACAGGCAGTGTGGGGAGTGTGTGTGTACAGGCAGTGTGGGGAGTGTGTGTGTGCAGGCAGTGTGGGGAGTGTGTGTACAGGCAGTGTGGGGAGTGTGTGTGTACAGGCAGTGTGGGGAGTGTGTGTACAGGCAGTGTGGGCAGTGTGTGTACAGGCAGTGTGGGGAGTGTGTGTACAGGCAGTGTGGGGAGTGTGTGTACAGGCAGTGTCGGGAGTGTGTGTACAGGCAGTGTGGGGAGTGTGTGTGTACAGGCAGTGTACGTTGTGGGTGTGTACAGGCAGTGTGCGGAGTGTGTGTTCAGGCAGTGTGGGGAGTGTGTGTGTGTACAGGCAGTGTACGGTGTGTACAGGCAGTGTGGGGAGTGTGTGTGTACAGGCAGTGTGGGGAGTGTGTGTACAGGCAGTGTGGGGAGTGTGTGTGTACAGGCAGTGTGGGGAGTGTGTGTACAGGCAGTGTGGGGAGTGTGAGTGTACAGGCAGTGTGGGTGTGGGTGTGTGTACAGGCAGTGTGCGGAGTGTGTGTACAGGCAGTGTGGGGAGTGTGTGTGTACAGGAAGTGTGGGGAGTGTGTGTGTACAGGCAGTGTGGGGAGTGTGTGTACAGGCAGTGTGGGGAGTGTGTGTGTACAGGCAGTGTGGGGAGTGTGTGTACAGGCAGTGTGGGCAGTGTGTGTACAGGCAGTGTGGGGAGTGTGTGTACAGGCAGTGTGGGGAGTGTGTGTACAGCCAGTGTCGGGAGTGTGTGTACAGGCAGTGTGGGGAGTGTGTGTGTACAGGCAGTGTACGTTGTGGGTGTGTACAGGCAGTGTGGGGAGTGTGTGTTCAGGCAGTGTGGGGAGTGTGTGTGTGTACAGGCAGTGTGGGGAGTGTGTGTGTACAGGCAGTGTGGGGAGTGTGTGTGTACAGGCAGTGTGGGAAATGTGTGTGTACAGGCAGTGTGGGGAGTGTGTGTACAGGCAGTGTGGGGAGTGTGTGTACAGGCAGTGTGGGGAGTGTGTGTGTACAGGCAGTGTGGGGAGTGTGTGTACAGGCAGTGTGGGGAGTGTGTGTACAGGCAGTGTGGGGAGTGTGTGTGTGTACAGGCAGTATGGGGAGTGTGTGTACAGGCAGTGTGGGGAGTGTGTGTGTACAGGCAGTGTGGGCAGTGTGTGTACAGGCAGTGTACGGTGTGGGTGTGTACAGGCAGTGTACGGTGTGGGTGTGTACAGGCAGTGTGGGGAGTGTGTGTGTACAGGCAGTGTGGGGAGTGTGTGCACAGGCAGTATGGGGAGTGTGTGTATAGGTAGTGAGGGGAGTGTGTGTACAGGCAGTGTGGGAAATGTGTGTGTACAGGCAGTGTGGGGAGTGTGTGTACAGGCAGTGTCGGGAGTGTGTGTCTACAGGCAGTGTGGGGAGTGTGTGTGTACAGGCAGTGTGGGGAGTGTGTGTACAGGCAGTGTGGGGAGTGTGTGTGTGTACAGGCAGTGTGGGGCGTGTGTGCACAGGCAGTGTGGGGAGTGTGTGTACAGGCAGTGTGGGAAATGTGTGTGTACAGGCAGTGTGGGGAGTGTGTGCCCAGGCAGTGTGGGGAGTGTGTGTGTACAGTCAGTGTGGGGAGTGTGTGTACAGGCAGTGTGGGGAGTGTGTGTACAGGCAGTGTACGGTGTGGGTGTGTACAGGCAGTGTGGGGAGTGTGAGTGTACAGGCAGTGTGGGTGTGGGTGTGTGTACAGGCAGTGTGGGGAGTGTGTGTACAGGCAGTGTGGGGATTGTGTGTGTACAGGCAGTGTGGGGAGTGTGTGTGTACAGGCAGTGTGGGGAGTGTGTGTATAGGCAGTGTGGGGAGTGTGTGTGTACAGGCAGTGTGGGGAGTGTGTGTACAGGCAGTGTGGGGAGTGTGTGTACAGGCAGTGTGGGGAGTGTGTGTACAGGCAGAGTGGGGAGTGTGTGTACAGGCAGTGTACGGTGTGTGTGTGTACAGGCAGTGTGGGGAGTGTGTGTGTACAGGCAGTGTGGCGAGTGTGTGTACAGGCAGTGTGGGGAGTGTGTGGAGAGTGTGTGTACAGGCAGTGTGGGGAGTGTGTGGAGAGTGTGTGTACAGGCAGTGTGGGGAGTGTGTGTGTACAGGCAGTGTGGCGAGTGTGTGTACAGGCAGTGTGGGGAGTGTGTGTGTACAGGCAGTGTGGGGAGTGTGTGTACAGGCAGTGTGGGGAGTGTGTGTGTACAGGCAGTGTGTGGAGTGTGTGTGTGTACAGGCAGTGTGGGGAGTGTGTGTACAGGCAGTGTGGGAAATGTGTGTGTACAGGCAGTGTGGGGAGTGTGTGTACAGGCAGTGTGGGGATTGTGTGTCTACAGGCAGTGTGAGGAGTGTGTTTACAGGCAGTGTGGGGAGTGTGTGTGTACAGGCAGTGTGGGGAGTGTGTGTACAGGCAGTGTGTGGAGTGTGTGTGTACAGGCAGTGTGGGGAGTGTGTGTGTACAGGCAGTGTGGGGAGTGTGTGCACAGGCAGTATGGGGAGTGTGTGTATAGGTAGTGTGGGGAGTGTGTGTACAGGCAGTGTGGGAAATGTGTGTGCACAGGCAGTGTGGGGAGTGTGTGTACAGGCAGTGTCGGGAGTGTGTGTGTACAGGCAGTGTGGGGAGTGTGTGTGTACAGGCAGTGTGGGGAGTGTGTGTACAGGCAGTGTGGGGAGTGTGTGTGTGTACAGGCAGTGTGGGGCGTATGTGCACAGGCAGTGTGGGGAGTGTGTGTACAGGCAGTGTGGGAAATGTGTGTGTACAGGCAGTGTGGGGAGTGTGTGCCCAGGCAGTGTGGGGAGTGTGTGTGTACAGTCAGTGTGGGGAGTGTGTGTACAGGCAGTGTGGGGAGTGTGTGTACAGGCAGTGTACGGTGTGGGTGTGTACAGGCAGTGTGGGGAGTGTGAGTGTACAGGCAGTGTGGGTGTGGGTGTGTGTACAGGCAGTGTGGGGAGTGTGTGTACAGGCAGTGTGGGGATTGTGTGTGTACAGGCAGTGTGGGGAGTGTGTGTGTACAGGCAGTGTGGGGAGTGTGTGTAGAGGCAGTGTGGGGAGTGTGTGTGTACAGGCAGTGTGGGGAGTGTGTGTACAGGCAGTGTGGGGAGTGTGTGTACAGGCAGTGTGGGGAGTGTGTGTACAGGCAGAGTGGGGAGTGTGTGTACAGGCAGTGTACGGTGTGTGTGTGTACAGGCAGTGTGGGAAGTGTGTGTGTACAGGCAGTGTGGCGAGTGTGTGTACAGGCAGTGTGGGGAGTGTGTGGAGAGTGTGTGTACAGGCAGTGTGGGGAGTGTGTGGAGAGTGTGTCTACAGGCAGTGTGGGGAGTGTGTGTGTACAGGCAGTGTGGCGATTGTGTGTACAGGCAGTGTGGGGAGTGTGTGTGTACAGGCAGTGTGGGGAGTGTGTGTACAGGCAGTGTGGGGAGTGTGTGTGTACAGGCAGTGTGTGGAGTGTGTGTGTGTACAGGCAGTGTGGGGAGTGTGTACAGGCAGTGTGGGGAGTGTGTACAGGCAGTGTGGGGAGTGTGTGTGTACAGGATGTGTGTGTATACAAGCAGTGTGGGGAGTGTGTGTACAGGCAGTGTGGGAAATGTGTGTGTACAGGCAGTGTGGGGAGTGTGTGTACAGGCAGTGTGGGGAGTGTGTGTGTACAGGCAGTGTGGGGAGTGTGTGTGTACAGGCAGTGTGGGGTGTGTGTGCACAGGCAGTGTGGGGAGTGTGTGTGTACAGGCAGTGTGGGGAGTGTGTGTATAGGCAGTGTGGGGAGTGTGTGTGTATAGGCAGTGTGGGGAGTGTGTGTACAGGCAGTGTGGGGACTGTGTGTACAGGCAGTGTGGGGAGTGTGTGTACAGGCAGTGTGGGGAGTGTGTGTACAGGCTGTGTGGGGAGTGTGTGTTTACAGGCAGTGTGGGTAGTGTGTGTACAGGCAGTGTGGCGAGTGTGTGTACAGGCAGTGTGGGGAGTGTGTGTACAGGCAGTGAGGGAAATGTGTGTGTACAGGCAGTGTGGCGAGTGTGTGTACAGGCAGTGTGGGGAGTGTGTGTGTACAGGCAGTGTGTGGAGTGTGTGTGTACAGGCAGTGTGGGGAGTGTGTGTACAGGCAGTGTGGGGAGTGTGTGTGTACAGGCAGTGTGGGGCGTGTGTGCACAGGCAGTGTGGGGAGTGTGTGTACAGGCAGTGAACCGTGTGGGTGTGTACAGGCAGTGTGGGGAGTGTGTGTACAGGCAGTGTGGGGAGTGTATGTGTACAGGCAGTCTGGGGAGTGTGTTTACGGGGAGTGTGTGTGTACAGGCAGTGTGGGGAGTGTGTGTACAGGCAGTGTGGGGAGTGTGTGTGTACAGGCAGTGTGCGGAATGTGTGTGTACAGGCAGTGTGGCGAGTGTGTGTACAGGCAGTGTGGGGAGTGTGTGTGTACAGGCAGTGTGGGGAGTGTGTGTGTACAGGCAGTGTGGGGAGTGTGTGTACAGGCAGTGTGGGGAGAGTGTGTGTACAGGCAGTGTGGGGAGTGTGTGTACAGGCAGTGTGGGGAGTGTGTGTGTACAGTCAGTGTGGGGAGTGTGTGTGTACAGGCAGTGTGGGGAGTGTGTGTACAGGCAGTGTGGGGAGTGTGAGTGTACAGGCAGTGTGGGTGTGGGTGTGTGTACAGGCAGTGTGGGGAGTGTGTGTACAGGCAGTGTGGGGAGTGTGTGTGTACAGGCAGTGTGGGGAGTGTGTGTGTACAGGCAGTGTGGGGAGTGTGTGCACAGGCAGTGTGGGGAGTGTGTGTGTACAGGCAGTGTGGGGAGTGTGTGTACAGGCAGTGTGGGGAGTGTGTGTACAGGCAGTGTGGGGAGTGTGTGTACAGGCAGTGTCGGGAGTGTGTGTACAGGCAGTGTGGGGAGTGTGTGTGTACAGGCAGAGTACGTTGTGGGTGTGTACAGGCAGTGTGGGGAGTGTGTGTTCAGGCAGTGTGGGGAGTGTGTGTGTGTACAGGCAGTGTACGGTGTGTACAGGCCGTGTGGGGAGTGTGTGTACAGGCAGTATGTGTGTCCAGGCAGTGTCCGGTGTGGGTGTATACAGGCAGTGTGGGGAGTGTGTGTACAGGCAGTGTGGGAAATGTGTGTGTACAGGCAGTGTGGGGAGTGTGTGTACAGGCAGTGTGGGGATTGTGTGTGTACAGGCAGTGTGAGTAGTGTGTTTACAGGCAGTGTGGGGAGTGTGTGTGTACAGGCAGTGTGGGGAGTGTGTGTACAGGCAGTGTGGGGAGTGTGTGTGTACAGGCAGTGTGGGGAGTGTGTGTACAGGCAGTGTGGGGAGTGTGTGTGTGTACAGGCAGTGTGGGGCGTGTGTGAACAGGCAGTGTGGGGAGTGTGTGTGTACAGGCAGTGTAGGGAGTGTGTGTAGAGGTAGTGTGGGGAGTGTGTGTGTGTACAGGCAGTGTGGGGAGTGTGTGTACAGGCAGTGTGGGGAGTGTGTGTGTACAGGCAGTGTGGGGAGTGTGTGTACAGGCAGTGTGGGGCGTGTGTGTACAGGCAGTGTGGGGAGTGTGTGTACAGGCAGTATGGGGCGTGTGTGTACAGGCAGTGTACGGTGTGGGTGTGTACAGGCAGTGTGGGGAGTGTGTGTGTACAGGCAGTGTGGGGAGTGTGTGTATAGGCAGTGTGAGGAGTGTGTGTGTATAGGCAGTGTGGGGAGTGTGTGTACAGGCAGTGTGGGGACTGTGTGTACAGGCAGTGTGGGGAGTGTGTGTACAGGCAGTGTGGGGAGTGTGTGTACAGGCGGTGTGGGGAGTGTGTGTGTACAGGCAGTGTGGGGAGTGTGCGTACAGGCAGTGTGGGGAGTGTGTGTACAGGCAGTGTGGGGAGTGTGTGTACAGGCAGTGTGGGAAATGTGTGTGTACAGGCAGTGTGGGGAGTGTGTGTACAGGCAGTGTGGGGAGTGCGTGTGTACAGGCAGTGTCGGGAGTGTGTGTGTACAGGCAGTGTGGGGCGTGTGTGCACAGGCAGTGTGGGGAGTGTGTGTACAGGCAGTGAACCGTGTGGGTGTGTACAGGCAGTGTGGGGAGTGTGTGTACAGGCAGTGTGGGAAATGTGTGTGTACAGGCAGTGTGGCGAGTGTGTGTACAGGCAGTGTACGGTGTGTACATGCAGTGTGGGGAGTGTGTGTACAGGCAGTGTGGGGAGTGTGTGTACAGGCAGTGTGGGGAGTGTATGTGTACAGGCAGTCTGGGGAGTGTGTTTACGGGGAGTGTGTGTGTACAGGTAGTGTGGGTAGTGTGTGTACAGGAAGTGTGGGGAGTGTGTGTGTACAGGCAGTGTGGGGAATGTGTGTGTACAGGCAGTGTGGCGAGTGTGTGTACAGGCAGTGTGGGGAGTGTGTGTGTATAGGCAGTGTGGGTAGTGTGTGTGTACAGGCAGTGTGGGGAGTGTGTGTACAGGCAGTGTGGGGAGAGTGTGTGTACAGGCAGTGTGGGGAGTGTGTGTACAGGCAGTGTGGGGAGTGTGTGTGTACAGGCAGTGTGGGGAGTGTGTGTACAGGCAGTGTGGGGAGTGTGAGTGTACAGGCAGTGTGGGTGTGGGTGTGTGTACAGGCAGTGTGCGGAGTGTGTGTACAGGCAGTGTGGGGAGTGTGTGTGTACAGGCAGTGTGGGGAGTGTGTGTACAGGCAGTGAACCGTGTGGGTGTGTACAGGCAGTGTGGGGAGTGTGTGTACAGGCAGTGTGGGAAATGTGTGTGTACAGGCAGTGTGGCGAGTGTGTGTACAGGCAGTGTACGGTGTGTACATGCAGTGTGGGGAGTGTGTGTACAGGCAGTGTGGGGAGTGTGTGTACAGGCAGTGTGGGGAGTGTATGTGTACAGGCAGTCTGGGGAGTGTGTTTACGGGGAGTGTGTGTGTACAGGCAGTGTGGGTAGTGTGTGTACAGGAAGTGTGGGGAGTGTGTGTGTACAGGCAGTGTGGGGAATGTGTGTGTACAGGCAGTGTGGCGAGTGTGTGTACAGGCAGTGTGGGGAGTGTGTGTGTATAGGCAGTGTGGGTAGTGTGTGTGTACAGGCAGTGTGGGGAGTGTGTGTACAGGCAGTGTGGGGAGAGTGTGTGTACAGGCAGTGTGGGGAGTGTGTGTACAGGCAGTGTGGGGAGTGTGTGTGTACAGGCAGTGTGGGGGAGTGTGTGTACAGGCAGTGTGGGGAGTGTGAGTGTACAGGCAGTGTGGGTGTGGGTGTGTGTACAGGCAGTGTGCGGAGTGTGTGTACAGGCAGTGCGGGGAGTGTGTGTGTACAGGCAGTGTGGGGAGTGTGTGTGTACAGGCAGTGTGGGGAGTGTGTGTACAGGCAGTGTGGGGAGTGTGTGTGTACAGGCAGTGTGGGGAGTGTGTGTACAGGCAGTGTGGGCAGTGTGTGTACAGGCAGTGTCGGGAGTGTGTGTACAGGCAGTGTGGGGAGTGTGTGTGTACAGGCAGTGTACGTTGTGGGTGTGTACAGGCAGTGTGCGGAGTGTGTGTTCAGGCAGTGTGGGGAGTGTGTGTGTGTACAGGCAGTGTACGGTGTGTACAGGCAGTGTGGGGAGTGTGTGTGTACAGGCAGTGTGGGGAGTGTGAGTGTACAGGCAGTGTGGGTGTGGGTGTGTGTACAGGCAGTGTGCGGAGTGTGTGTACAGGCAGTGTGGGGAGTGTGTGTGTACAGGCAGTGTGGGGAGTGTGTGTGTACAGGCAGTGTGGGGAGTGTGTGTACAGGCAGTGTGGGGAGTGTGTGTACAGGCAGTGTGGGGAGTGTGTGTACAGCCAGTGTCGGGAGTGTGTGTACAGGCAGTGTGGGGAGTGTGTGTGTACAGGCAGTGTACGTTGTGGGTGTGTACAGGCAGTGTGGGGAGTGTGTGTTCAGGCAGTGTGGGGAGTGTGTGTGTGTACAGGCAGTGTGGGGAGTGTGTGTGTACAGGCAGTGTGGGGAGTGTGTGTGTACAGGCAGTGTGGGAAATGTGTGTGTACAGGCAGTGTGGGGAGTGTGTGTACAGGCAGTGTGGGGAGTGTGTGTACAGGCAGTGTGGGGAGTGTGTGTGTACAGGCAGTGTGGGGAGTGTGTGTACAGGCAGTGTGGGGAGTGTGTGTACAGGCAGTGTGGGGAGTGTGTGTGTGTACAGGCAGTATGGGGAGTGTGTGTACAGGCAGTGTGGGGAGTGTGTGTGTACAGGCAGTGTGGGCAGTGTGTGTACAGGCAGTGTACGGTGTGGGTGTGTACAGGCAGTGTACGGTGTGGGTGTGTACAGGCAGTGTACGGTGTGGGTGTGTACAGGCACTGTGGGGAGAATTGATTCCCAACGGTGGCAATACATTTGATGTTTGTCCTTCTAATTTTTAAGCCAAATCTCAGTTGCGGATGATCAGTAATTGTTGTTTGTGAATGTGTTGTGTGACGTTGGGTTTGAAATTGTGCTTCAGACCAGGATGTCAGGTTTAGAGTGAGGTACACAGTGTAGCCCTCAGGACAGTCAGGGATTAATGCCTAAAGTTGCTGTTACAAATTTATGGCCCTGGACCTTAACCACATTTGCACTTATTTCAACCTGGTGCAAACCTTATCAGCATCAGTGCCTTTTCTCTCTGTTTCTCCCGTCAATACACATTAATGTACTTCTCAAAAGAGCGTTTGTGTCTGAACTGGAAGCAATTTCCATTTCCCGGCAGTGTTTCAAGTGAGTGGGATTTCAATTGCGTTTAATGGGCTGGTATTCTGGGCATGTGACAGGGCTGATAGTGAGTGTCAGCCTCACATGAGGCTGTGACGCTTACTCAGCCAATGATGGTCAGCGATAGCACAGTCAGCAATGTCAGAGGAGGCGAGAGTGTAGGAGTCATTATCATTGGTTCTCTGCTTGAGTCTCTTGAACAAGCTGACCTCACTTGTTATATTCCTTTATTTTGACACAAACGTACAAGGAATTACGGATAGTGACAGTGTTGTGTCTGTGACGGAGATGAACGGGTTTAATAATAATAATCCTTGCATTTGATACAGCGCCTTATCATAGCTTCGAGATGTCTCATAGGGCTTCACAGAATATACTGTAAAGTGTAGTGACTGTATTTGTTGGCCTTCCACTGATCCTAAACACCTACCTATATACGGTATACAGTATTGTATTTAAGTGAAATTTGAAAAGGATCAACCCTTAGCTGTTTTCCATTAATATAAATGTAATGTTATTTCACAAAACACAATGTAAATTCACTCAGTCGTTTTAGTCAAACTTTACAAGTCACCATCTTTCAAATCAACCTCTTTCACACTCTCTTTCAAATGTGCGCATCACTCTTCCCACAATCCTGTTACACCATCCATAATCAATTGCCAATGATGTGGTTAAAGCAAATATGCAACAACAAACATTCTAAACATGTAATACAAAGCTCCTTGGACTAGTAATTCCCATGTGTTATGACAAGCCCAGGCATAA